>JAECUM010036233.1:0-21904 GCA_016617855.1 Megalonaias nervosa
AATAACATTCTGGACCAGCATATGGGGCAACCAAATATATCTAATAACATTCTGGACCAGCATATGGGGCAACCAAATATATCTAATAACATTCTGGACCAGCATATGGGGCAACCAAACATATCTAATAACATTCTGTACATGCATATGGGGCAACCAAATATATCTAATAACATTCTGTACATGCATATGGGGCAACCAAATATATCTAATAACATTCTGGACCAGCATATGGGGCAAACAAATATATCTAATAACATTCTGGACCAGCATATGGGGCAACCAAATATATCTAATAACATTCTGTACATGCATATGGGGCCGCCAAATATATCCAGTAACATTTTGGGGCAGCATATGGGACAACCAAAAATATCCAATAACATTCTCGACTAGTATATGGTGCAACCAAATATATCCAATAGCATTCTATAAAAGCGTATGGGGCCGCCAAATATATCCAATAACATTTTGAAGCAGCATATGGGGCACACCAACCATACACAAAAACATTCTGGACCAGCATATAGGGCAACCAAACATATCCAATAACAGTCTGTATCAGGATACGGGGCATTCAACCATATCCAATACCATTTTGGACAGGAAAGTGAGGCAACCAACCATGAATAATGACAATTCAGACATGTGCTCGGGTATATTTACCAACAAGAATATACAATAGTAACAAAGGAATCTCTACGGAAACAGTCACTCAGTGTCCAACTAGAATGCCTATGAAGTTCATAATTTCTGGCCAAATACGTTCACAAGAATCCATGGTAGATTATCGGCTCAGCTTTAGAATTATATGCACACAAGCGGTCTTTTAACATTGATTACAAAAGATCGCACTGTGCTGATAATAAAAGACCAAACAGGAGGTCTAACAGTAAGAACCTATAGGCCAATAGCATGCATAGCAATGACATGGAAGTTACATACTGGAATGATTTCGATATGGTGTATGAACACACAAATAGCAACGGACTACTCTAAGCAGAGCAGAGGGACTGTAGACAAAGGTCGTGGGAGACAAAAGAGCATTTGCCAGTCGGTAAGATCATTCTTCGGAAATGTAAAAAGAGACAAAAAGACCTTTGTATGGCGTGGATAAAAAGCCAGAAAGCCGATGATACGATATATCATTCTTGAACATTAGAGCGTGAAGAGTATTGGCATGGCAACAAATAAACGAAGAATCATGGCACGCAGCAAGGAGTCTTAAAGAATGTAAATCACGATTTAGGGCATTTTCATTGGGATGTCAAGATCAAAAAGGATGTCTTCAAAAGGCTCTTTCTTACAGATGATGAATCCCGATTGCACTCATTCTTCTGAGTCATCGTAGTGAAGGTTTGCCAAATCAGGAAAGAACTCACCAATACCTACTGTTCGTGGACAATCTAAAAGCTCACATGGCGAGATGAGTTTGAAACCGGCTCTAAGAAAGTAAGGATTGCCACCACCGGCATACAAATGGATTTTAAAATTGACAAAAGCACGGCAGACTCTAGGCATCAAACGTGGCAAACAATATTAAAGCAGAAGTTAAAAAATTACCAGCAAGCCGAGATTGAAAAAGGGAAGGATGAACACTACAAATACATGTACCAAGGATTTTTCGTTAGGCAGATAGAATTAGAATTGAAGCGATAAAGAGTAAAATCAGACAATAGGACATCTGGAGGCTGTACAAAGTTCTGGGCTGCAATTTAATTGATGGCGACACAGTTGTCGCCATCATTATCAGGGCAGTCTTCGTCATCTCGTACACAATGGGATCCTGCATTCGATCAAACATTGTGAGAAGACGTGTATAGAAAAATTAGAAGCCACTGAACATTCATGATTCAATGCAACTAAGAGCAAACTAGGAAACTGACTATTCATTTCCGGGAAAATCGAGGAAAGAGACCTTGTAATCTTTAAATGCCGTCCATAAACAGAAACGAGAAGACCATATAAGTATATCAGAGACACTGATGATGAATTCCTAGACTTAGTCCAGGAGGAAAATCTTCTCAGACAGAAGACAAACGCAATGGCAATTGGAAAGGGAAACAGAACACTAGTCCGTTTTGGACACCTGGCTATAGTGTTACTTGAAGAACTAAAGAATGAAACAGACGAATTGTATTGGCAGCTTTCCAGTCACTCATGGTCAACAAAATGAAAGCAAGTGAACAAAATGAAGACGTTGAACCATTGTGCAGAATATGCAATGTAACGATGAGAAAGACATGAGTGGAGTAATCTAGCACAATGTTAGTTTCGGCACGACAAACTAAGCTCTTGCTTTTCACCATCTGCTAAGAAATTCGAACTTGAGTGCACAGACAAGTGGTACTATCACAAGATAGCGAAAACAATCGATAACAGCAAAAGTGGAAAGTCTGTTAGATTTCAAAAACCAGATCAGTATCACGATACTGCACGGGAGACTAAATGGATGCTGGTTGACAAAGAGGAAAACCTAACCTAAATCATATACACGGCAATATCAGGCGAATCTCATTCAGTAGTCAAAGAACCAGAAAGATTGTTGTTGTTGTTGTTGTTGTGGGGTTTAACGCCATCTTTCAGCACACGATAGGCTACACATGGCGGCCAGTATTAATGGTGGAGGAAGAAACCGGGAAATCCCCGGAAAGAACCACCGACCCACGAGAAGCTACTGGCAAGCTTTCTCACATATCCACATTAGCCGAATCCTAGACTCGAACCCACGCAGACAGAGGTGAGATGGCAGTGATCCGTAACGGAGAGCGCTTTTGACCATTCGGCCACTCGGGGCCCCTGAACCAGAAAGAGTGACTTGGCTTGAGAACTTACAAGGGTTTGGAAACCTCGAAGACCGATTCAAAAGTGAAGCATTATCATAAAATGCAATAAAAAGCACCTTTAAAGCGCTAGAAATAGCGCAAATTCCAGAAAAACTAGAGCCAACGATATCCTTCCGAACAGCATATATGCTGGATGCTGACCATGACATTTAAGGCCATGAAACATGATGTGATTCCACGAGCAAAGAGCAGCCAAAAATATCACCAAAAGATAATAATAATAAAATATCACCAAAAGATAATAATAATAATAATAATAATAATAATAATAATAATAATAATAATGATAATAATAATAACATGTGTACTCCTTTCGTTTCCTAATTTTGTTATTAATACATAGATAGAGATATCAACCCGAGTACATCATCACTGTTTACGATTGATGTATCTTCAGCTGTGATACATTGCACGTGATTATATCATTTCTTCACAGAAACTATGTCCAGATATACTAACAGTTCAGTATGTCATGTAGGTAAGTAATTACACAAGTAATTTACTATGCATGTCATATTTCTGTTCGTGTGCATGTATGTGTATGTTCAATATATATATATATATATATATATATATATATATATATATATATATATATATATATATATATATATATATATATATATATATATATATATATACACGAATGTGAAGAAGTACAATATAAGCAGCATCGTACATTTATATTTTCCTTTATAATTATCTTTAGGTTCGTGACTGGGTTTGATAGCTTCTCCCCTTCAATATTTCCCCCGATCACGGGAACCCTGCTCCCTTGTTGAGCATCATCTTGTATCCGACCCTCAAGGTAACTGCCATCTGCATCCAACGTGTACTCATAATACTGTACTTCGTCATCTAGAAACAAGAATAAAGAACTTTCATGGAAGTTGTTCTTATTCTGTTTAATATATTACTAATCACATTATCACAGCTATTGAGTGCATGTCGAGTCTGACACTTTAACGATTTACAAAGTTAAAATTAAACTGGTTTTCTACAACTTAACTACAAACCAGTCGGGTAAATAAGCTGGTTATGGTACATGTTCCATTGGAAACTGTTTTTATAAAGTTTTAGTCACTAGCTCGTGTAAGAGTCCGCCTCAGATTAGATCATCATTACGGCATGAAAAACATAATGTTGAACAAAAATGTAATTTGTTCAGTTTTTAGGTAGATCTAGCAAATCATTATCGAGTTTATCACCTAATCTCACCGTGTATTCCCTTAAATTATTGGTTTATTCCACCGACTTCCGCAGACTGACGTGAATTATGTTGCGTAGTAACAATGGTAGACAACGGCGGAAAGCTTCTGCATTTCCGTCGTAGTCAGCAATATATGGGCATGTCGGATATATCAGTTATTAATTGCTTAACGTCAGTTTCTCTTAGGCAATTTTATTACTTACATTATTTACGTAATGTAGTAATCATTTAGTAATAGCTGTTTAATAATTATCATGCGCTAGTTGCTTACTACCGACATTTACTGGTAACTAATAACTCTTTTCCTGAATTTCTAAGATAATCGTCATACCGTTTTCTGAAGAACCCTTTAGGAGGACAGTGACGCATTGGATGAATGTCCAAAGGTAAAACAATCTTGTCATCATTCCACATGTATCTTTGCCACTGTAGACGACGGTTCTGAAATAAACAAATTTCGATAAATGTTTTAACGCTTCCCAGCCTCTGATATTGTCAGATTATAGTAGCATGAATCTTCGCCCGGTGTCCGAGCCTTACGTACTGTCGTCAGTAAGTACCCTGGCCTCCTGAACAATTATCAGTAGTTAAACTGGATGTATTATCGTCAGGAGTTAACCTGGCATCCTCTACTCCGCAAGTATACTGGCCTCCTGCATTATAGTCAGCAGTTACCATGGCCTCCAACAATGTCCTCGTTAGTACTGCTGGCCTGCTGAACCGTCGTGGTAATTACCCTGGCTTCATGCCCTATCTTTAGTAGTCAGCGTGGCCTCTATAACTATCAACATTAGTATACACGGTAGCCTATCGTGAGCTAGTCTGGCCTCACATATTTTCATCATCCGATACCTTAGCCACCCTGCACTATCGCCAGTAGTTACAATGACTTCCTGTACCATCTTCTTTAGTTATCCTATCCTGCTGCTGTTAGTAATTATCCGAAATATCGTCAGAAAGTACACTCGTCTGTAGTTATCCTGGCCTCCTTTACTATCGTCTGTAGATGTCCTGCCTTTCCCGTGTTATCGTAATTGTTTATCCTAGTCTCCAGCACTGTCGCCAGTAAGTGCCCTAACCTCCTGAACTATTCTCAGTAAGTGCCGTCATTCGTAATTAACGTGAATGCTCGTCTTTACGGAGATGTAAAAGACATTCTTGGAGAACGTATCGTTAAACTCTAATAGATGGTTGCTACAGGTCTGTGGTCCTTGGCACATGAATTGCTTCTCTTTCAAGCTGCTGATTAAACTGAGCTTCATCACTCTACAGAAGTGCTTGTATTTAGCACAAAACGAGTACAATATTCGTTTACGAGTCCGAAAAAATGCATCTCAATTTCATAAACCAGAATAAAAAGGATATGTGTAAAACGGGAGGACAGTCTGGTCAATTCCATGTGTGAAAGATAATTTAGAAATTCTCTAATCAACTTCAGCTAGTAAGAGTCAAGAAAAGACAAGTAGAGCAATACGACAACAAATGACCCCAAGAGTGTTTGTAAAACATGGCATACACGTTAAACGACCCCAAAACTGTGTGCAATCATAAAGATCTTTTAATACATGGGATACACAGCAAATAACCCCAAGAGTGTGTGCAAACATACAGATCCTTTAATACATGGGATACACAACAAATGACCCCAAGAGTGTGTGCAAACATAAAGACCCCTTAATACATGGGATACAGGATAACATTCGCACACACATGTGCGTGTGTGTATGTTGCTGTGAGTTAATGAACGCAGAAGCAGTAAGAATTTCAAAGAGCAAAGATATTTCCGCCAACCCATTTACCAGAGCAATAGTAATCGCCGATGTGTCCAGGGTATCATGGGGTCGGTGGCTCAATGGTTAGCAAGCTGGACTCGCAACAAAAAAGTGAAGTTTCTAATCCTTCCCAGACGAATTCTGTCGGACGTTGTGGAATCTGTTAGACCCTTTGGATTTGCACGATATCACCTCGTGTGTATTGATGAGCTGTTAAACATCAATCAACCAATCATTCAATCACTGGGTCACCTGTTAAACTTCTCAGCGCGTGCATCCCCGCAATAAATACTTCATTTTCAAGAAAAGGGTATAGACACATCCACATCAAAACATTTGTTTTGGCATATCTAGCCTTACCTTCCTCATCGTGCCAAATGTTCAATCAATATCACTGTTAGATTCTTTCTCTTTGTTTGTACCCATTTACTGTTTGTCTGCGTGTATATCAGTCTTTCCAAAGGATACGTCCTCATTAAGGTATATTCAAATATACCTACATTAACCTATGCTATATTCTGTATAAGGCACTGAAAATGTTTACTAACTATGGATACAAATAAGGAAAAAATTGATTGCCAAAGACTGTTTCTCATTATTTTCAAACATGGTCTACAAACCTAGTCCGACACGAGCTTATTATCCATTATGATAAAAGCGCATGTGCTATAAATAAAGGCATTCTAGTACGCCAATGCTACTCTTAGTATTATGCGAATACTGTTATATACATGTACGTTTATTCCATATATATTTGCGTACAATTTATTCCACAGAAATTCTTAACATTTACATGCGATAACTCTCTCTCTCTCTCTCTCTCTCTCTCTCTCTCTCATCAAACGGTGGATTTCATTCTTTTAATTTTCCTTTATTTTCTTCCCTAGTCAATTCAGGAAGAGCGCTATGTGGTACGTTTGATGAAAATTACGCAAGTTTGGGAGTAATCTGAGATTTATTAAGGACCACACTGCAGCAGTGTCTTAAAAGACACGTGTAGACACTCCCCACCCCTTTAAGTTAACGTAGTTAGCGGCGTTTTCTACAACAAAACTCAGTATCAGCTCAAAATGGCAACAATTATATATATAAACTATAATATGTTATGTTATATATTACTTTTTGTTTGAAAAATATTGGAGTGAGTCAAGAATTTTGCAATAGAACAACTAAATAGGACTTAGAATTTTTGGAATCGTTTATATGCCAAGCATATCTTTCCTGGCATGGAGCACCGTGTATATAATGAGGTAATGGATAAGATTAGACTTGAAATGTGATCCTTTGTGCTAGGGAGAGGTAACGGAGGGTCCGACTATCATGTGGTAACCCTGCGAGTGCAGTGAACTGATTTGATGACAATATCCACTAGTATGAATACGATTTTGCCCTTCTATTACACACAGAGTCTGAAACTAAGGGTACGATTTTGATTGTCTTCAGAGAGTGGGGTAAGGATTAAATTAGATACCAACAATTAATTCTTTCAAAAATGACATGCCAAAAAACTTATATATGAACATTATAGAAAATTGTGTAAAAGACCTGGTTCAGTTAACATTTACACTCCAAATTCTTGATTTGTAAAAACAAGTAACATTTTCTCATCTGTGAAGTGCAAGCATGCAGACTTTATCACACATTCTCTTTATCCAGTTTAGAAATTAGTTGTGTATTATTTATACACATGTACCTTTATTTATCATCGTCTGTATGCATGTGTATCAAGTTTACGTACATAAAAAGAAAAACTTCAAAATCAAACAAGTAAACCATACAGGATAGATATTATCAAAAATTAGTCCAGAAGCACCATAAAAATTGGCAAGTGAGAATTATGAATAACTTAAAATATTATTAAATAAAAAGTGTCTTACCTTAAACTGTGCTTCTAATAACTTTATCTGTATCTGACCACCTATTCGTATGTCAACATCAGCCCAGAGATCATACGCGAATAAATATACTGACGAAACTTGTTTGACGTAAATAGGAAATAACCGTATTAAACTCATGTACCTGTATGATCAAAGGTTTTTAAGGTCCACTTTTATTGGCTGAAACACGTTTAAATTATAGCAATGTGAGATCATTACCCTTCGCGCAAACAAAACATTTCTTACCAAAAATATCTATAAAAAAAAAACAAGACTTACAAACGCATTGCTAGGTTGAAGGAATTCGTCTACGTACAAATTATGTAGATGCATACAACAAACTTCCTATTACGTACCGTATAACATCATATATATATCATCATTGAGTTGCATTCGGATAAATACGGAAAACAGCGCATAATGCACCCAGAATGCATTCACGGACGTCTTAATTCTCACGATATGTTCCTCTTTCTATTTGTCTTGTTTTGTATTAAAATGTACCCATGTTACACTTTTGTATGCATTGTACCCACGTTAGACTTTTGTATCTATTGTCTCCATGTTATGATTTTGTTTCCGTTGTACCCATGTTTCACTTTTGTGTCTACTTTTTAGTAACATCGCCAAGAGGCTAAAATGTCGCTATCACAGCTCTTACCGAAGATAATATCTATTTGTTACACAAAAAAAACTGTCCATGAATCAATCAGTCGATTCATCCATCCATTTATCTATCAGTATCAGTATATCATTCTATCAAACTCATCTGTCATTCTGTTTAAACGTGTTTGCCTGTCTGTACGTCTGGTCGACACACTTCCCCACAAAAGCACCCACCTAGATATATTGTTCGAGTCCTTTGTGCTGAGATCACTCTATGTCAATCTAAAACGCATAAAAAATATTTTTAAAAATCTATCGCCATATTTTCAGCATGGAAATCTAATGGTCACACTTACGATCAGAAGGTTGGTTCTACTGATAATTTTTGCTGTTTTATAAATGGGCATCCACTAGACAATGTGCATTCAATTTGATTTACAATAATGTATGCAAGAACATATACACCCAGTGCTATAGTGTTAAATAAAGAAATGAGAGAACGCAATAAAGAAGTGAGGAGGTACATGTTACTCATTTGGGGGATGAGACAATAGCGATCATAAAAAGTAAGTGAACTCGTGCAAAAAAATTAAGGGAACGCGGTTCCCATGCATTGCCACAGCACTACAACCCCATATATACCTATACCATTGGGTCACTATCTGTCCATCACATCCACTTTATCAGGTGTGATACTACACCATTAGGTAAGCACGTGTTCATCATATCTCTCTCTCTTTCACCTGAAGGACCTCAAACTATGAAAAGAAGACAATGTTGATTTGATTACACTGATGACACTAACATCTCAGCCAATATGTGAATCCCAGGTGCATAGCTCCGTATCTGGTTATGCCACAATTCGACCTCTGATTCATGTACGGATAAGTCCATAAGAGTGCTTGATGAAAATCAGATGGCCGAGTTATAACGGTTTATATCCACCTAAGGTGGATATCACTGCAATTCTCTTTCGTTGTATATAATGGCCATGAATACACTCGATAGCTCAAAAGCTGTCACGCACATGTTTGGGATTATATATATATATATATATATATATATATATATATATATATATATATATATATATATATATATATATATATATATATATATATTCTGTGTGCGCGCGCGCCTGATGATCAGGTAGGCACAAATAAAACACTTATGATGGTGGAGTAAATCAGTAAAACGTTTTTAGATCGGATGGGAATTTAACGCTGTTATCACACGATATAATTTTGTAAAACCTTAAATGATATCACTTGGTAATAGATAAATAGCAAAGATCACTCATCTATCATCAGCTCTAAATTAATAGTTCTTTATTTAGGTCCTTAATTTATAGTATTTTCAAACTCTATTTTTATATTTTCGTGTCAAGAAATTATTGATGTATTGAACCCTAAGGCGATAATTTTAGCATATTTTTAACAAAACGAAGATTCTGTCTCTTTTAATAATTTGGATATTTTTAACATGAAAATTTTAAGGATATTGTATCGTTTTCTTCTTTTAATTTGCTGCATGTAAAGCCGCAAGAATTTAACAGAAATACAATTCCCCGTTTGATCCCCAGTGATGAAAAAGCCTAAACAACATTGTAACAAAACGTAACTCTTCAAAACTTCTGTCATAGTCAAAACAGCTGCTGCTCTCTGTGATACATCTACACTAAAAGCAAGATATATTAGAAGAAGCAGCAGAGGAGGTGAACAGACCATTTGGGTTTCGCACATACTTTTGTCCCAACTATGAGAAAAAAAACTGCTATTCTTTATACTTGTTCTCGACAACTAACACAAACAACGAGAACAACTTCGAGGTAGGACCTCCTCTGCTGCTAACAAATGTCTCTTGTGAATTTGCAATTTAACAAATGAACATATTATAATGAACAAATTAACCAAAGATTTTATCCAGACCTATACGATATCTGGATCTTGGGTCATGTAGATTTATTGTTATAAATCCGAACGGAACAGCTTGTGCTTTTGAAAAGAAGCTTTTAAATTTAATCATATACATGTCTCCTGAACACCAAGCATAATAAATATCCTGCAAAGTATAATTATCTACTCCATTAAACACAACCAAAATATTACAGTTATCTCTGATTACCTTAGGTATTTGTGTATATCGTTGTGTAACATAAATCACGTCAGTATTTTTATGCCTACCTCGAGAAAATATTCTAGCTGGATTTGATTGTCTGTCCAGCATCACATCATCATATACTACGAGATTATTAATGAATCCATCTAAGTCATCTACGGATGGGGCTTCATCAATATCGGTGATAAAATCAATAATATCGTTGCCATCTTCATTCAATAATTTTGCATTTTGATTAAAATCTTTAAGTACTTCATAGCATCTTTGATCATCTACAGATGGTGCCACCAAATATAATTTGTCCCACTTCATCTACCTCATTGTCAGATTAAGTAATAATTGCGTTTTACCTGATCCAGATGGACCTATTATAATCATCCTTATCGAATTTGGTAATGCTGGATGATGTTTAACTGGTTCTTGTCTTCGTGTCGCTGAGAAATCAATTATATCTATATAATAAATAATATGAGTTTATATTGTGTTCGATGCAGAGTACCTACATCCACCACTGGATTGACAACGATAACAACAAAAAATAAAAGACGTGCAATTACAGGTAAATGTGTAAAATGTGGCACACAAAAATATAAATTTATCTCCGGACACAAAGTGTCAGGTGGTGATATAGCCGCTTCATTAGGGAAATTGCCAGGAGCTCCATGGGCTAAATACCCCGGTGAGAAACACCTTTCTGGATATAATTATTGTGGTCCTGGAACTCGACTTGATATCCGACTTGATGATCAAGATCAACCAAGACCAGGAGAGCATCCAGTAAATAAGATTGATCAAGCATGTCATGTTCATGATGTTGCGTATAAAAGTAAAGATTTGCAGCAACGGCATCTCGCAGATGTAAAATTGATTCATGCGTTAAATTCTATACCTAATAAATCTCTCAGAGAAAAGCTCGCTAGTTTTCTAGTAAAAACTTTCATGAAAGGTAAAATAATGCTAGGGGCTGGTAATTAATTATATAACTATTATAATGGAATCCATTTATTATTCCCCGAGAGGATATTGGAGAGGCAAAGCAGCGATTACTAAACTTGCTGAAGCAGCAAAAGCCTCACGCGTTGTTGCTGCAGCGTGGTTAGCACGACAGGCAATATGGCAAATCTATCTACGTCCACCTAAAAAAATTCAATACGCACATTTTGATGTCAGCGTCCCTAATGAAGTTCATCAAGCAGATATTTTATTTTTACCACACGATACTATTAAAACACGTGGACGAAAATCACGCACGTACAAATACGCATTAACTGTTGTTGACGTTGCAAGTAGATATAAAGAAGCGGAACCATTATCAAAAAAGACAGCATCTGAAGTTGCATCTGCGTTTGAGCGAATTTATCAACGTGGTGGTCTACGATGGCCACAATTATTACAGGTTGATCCTGGCAAAGAATTTCTTGGTGCGGTATCATCATTGATGAAGCGACATAATGTTAAAATCAGACGAGGACACACTGAAATTCATCGTGATCATGCAATCGTTGAACGATTTAATCGAACACTTGCTGAGCGGTTATTTGGATATCAATATGCAAAGGAAACATCCACTGACTTTAAGTCCGGTGAGCGATCTCGTAAATGGGTTGCAAGGTTACCAAGTGTGATAGCTGCATTAAATAATGAAATTACTCGTGCAACTTCCATGAAACCTTCTAATGCGATTACAAAAAAATATATACCCCGTAGCGATAACGGACAACACCGTGAACAACCAGTATTAGGTAATGTAACTGTAAGATATTTATATGAACCTGGTGAACTTGAAGGTGGTAAAAAAAGAGCAACTGATCCTATCTGGAGCGTGACTACACATACAATTTCTAGCGTGGTTAGATCCACTGGTAAACCTCCAATCTACAGACTAGATTCTACAGCCCCTCAACGTGGATTTGTGCGTGAACAATTACAAGTAATTCCTGCGGATACACAATTACCACCACATACAATTACATAACCAGAACCTCTACGTCGATTGCATTCGAGACAGGTTAGCATCACATTATCACGTATATGACCATGATCACTATTAATTCTGTCTACGGTAAATTGTCTTGGATTATTATTCGAATATTGCCACAACATATTACAGTTACAGCTTGCACAATGATTATTCTGTCGTTGTTTTAGTGTTATAATAAATTCAGTATCGATATCAAAATCACGATTATTTTTTTTGTCACTTTGTTTATAACCAGATAGTTTTTTTCTTATTATGTCATTATTAACAGTTTGATCATTATTTTCTGTAAAATTTATAATAACCCTATGCAGTTGAGATATTCTTCTGACACGAGATACTGCGAGATAGACTAAATTTGACCATTCGATCCGATCATCTACAATCCAGATATTTGTATCAGAGATAGTTAATCCTTGTGAAGAATGGATCGTTATAGCGTATCCTAATGTCCATGGAGATTTATCCATGCTCAATGCACTCTCAACAACATCAACAGCAACCAAAACAATATCATTCAGTACAAGATTTTGTATCCTTGGTGGAACCAAGGCACCAGGAATTTCAACTTCAATATTCTGTCATCGAGTATCTGCTGGGCGATAACACAAAGGTACAGGTAGATCTGAAAACTTTTCTTTATGTAACAGAAATAATTTCTCCTGTAGTTCATCACGAACTATCTTTCTACTTGCAACTATCAAATCGGCGGGATTCCATAAATTCAAAAAATCATTCATATTAGTTTCTGGAATTACTTTACGCATTATCTCACATTGTATTTTATCTGGCTGAAGTCTGATTAATCTTTTAAGTTCTTTCAGCGGTTCATCAATAGCTCTATGGTCATCATTTATCTCTTCATAATAATCTACATTGTTCTTCAGCCATTCATGTGGAGATTGTCCAACAAAGGGTGGTGGTTGACCATGATCGCCACACATTATCACAGCAGTATTCTTTGTCAATAACCATTCAAGGAATATTTTTAATATTTCTAACGGTACTGTGTCTACCTCGTCCCATATAATATACTTAGGTATATATTTCTCACCCATTCGCTCAGGAGTCCATGTGTCTCCGCACCATCTAAAGAAACTATGATATGTACATGATTTTACTTCTCGTTCTTTTATTTCCCAGGCTAATTTATGTGTAGGTGTCAAAACAATTATATCTGAATTATTATTCATAAATAATTTAATCGCACGAGTTGTTTTACCTGAACCACCACATCCATTAAGATAAACAGTCTTATGTCTAGCCGCAGGATCGTATACAGATGGTGCAGATGACTTTGATACTTGATTATTATTTTTGTAATATATTTCCTTAATTTCAACGTCGGCAGATTCAGAATAACTAAGTATATTTTCTTGCTTTATCCTCCATGTTCCCCATTCACCATTACCGAGTAGCGGTTTTAATAAATCCTTATATTTTTATGTATATAAAATGAATCCGTAGCAACTCTGACAGCGTAACGAGGAAATCTATTTATCATCGACAATAGATTTATCGAAACATAGGCTAGCATCGAAGATCTTAAATGAGTAAATCGCGGTGAGTCGCCATCAATATAGCTCACAATCGTACCTAGTTTGGTTCCATCTGATAAATAAGCATTACATTGGCTTATAAATGTGTTTTTTTCCTTTGTATCAGCGATTATAAAATCTAGTTCAGCATCGTCCATAATCAATCTTGTACAGTGTCGTTTATAATCGTATGAACTACCTTGAGTAAACTTACCGATTATCTTTCTACCAAGACCTTTTGTAAGTTTTTCATCATGTTCGTCCCTGCATTTACGGTCATCTTCGTCAAGATCAGGAAATTCTTTCCTGGCATCATCGACAGGCTCTGGTAACCAAACTTGCTTCTGTGGACTATACGATATAATTGCTTCATTTACTCTCAACAATATTAAAATTCCAGCATCAAGGATATATCGCAATAGTACTATTGGAACCCAACCTTTTTCTGAAAAATATCTTCCAAACCAAACATAAGTAATAGCATAGAGATCTTCTGTGAACTCGAATGATTCTATATAGGCAAATCCGGTTAAGTCAAAATCTGGTAAGGGTCCATTTATCGCAACTCTGGTCATCTCATGCGATGGATGTCCAAATCTCTTAAAGTATTTAGAACATTCTCCATATCCAAGAAAACTCCCAGGATAACATGCTACCATATCAACTGAGATAACGTCACTATAGTCGTATTTGGTATTCCATAATCCACTGTGCCCATATTCTATACAACTTTTCTGGACATCTTCAAGAAATTCCGATCGTGTCGGTTTCCATGAATTTTTCTCCTGAGCGAAATGGGCAGCAACCGATGGTACGGTAAAACAATTATTTAATAATTCTCCAACCTTGATATCGTCAAAAGTATATTTCAGCGCAAGATTTCTCATTTCTTCATGAAGAGATTCTGTACGATAAATATCACCATTATAAATTGATCGTAATCATGTTCTGAACTTTGAAATAACCAAACAGACACAGGGTCACTTTTACTGATATTTCTTATAAAATCAAATATATGACCACCATAAAATTTAACCGTTCTGTCTCGTGGAAATATTTTTACAGCATTAATCCATGCATGTGCGTTATGATCAACGATATCTATCGAAGCTCCTCTTGATTCATATTTTGATTTATACAAAATCTCTCCGGTTAACGTCCTCACCGTTATTGGAAATTTAAATAGCTTTCCCAGCTCAGCAACATCTTTAATAGATGCTCCAGTATCTTTAACTGTTTCTGCCCATGTATTTATTTTTTTACGTCGTAAATCTGTTAAGCCATTACCACGTATCGCATTTGTGAAATGTTCTGTAACTCGTTCAGCTACACAGTTTATTCTCGACACTCTCATCGGTTTGAGATCCTTAACGTCAGGTTTATCATTCAGCGGATATATTGCATAGACAACAGCAGTCACAGGATACACTCGTTCATAATACGGCTTATCAATACCAGTCAGTATTCCAGGTTTGGATTTATTATTTAACAGAACAATATTATTTCCCGACTGTACATGTACTGGATCACGCTTATCACGAATAATCCAAATATCGTCATCTGTACTTACAATAAATTTTATTAAAATAAAATATTTTTGATTATCAAGGTGGTTAATAATTACTTTTCCTCGTTTGTCATTCATCATATTAACAGTATTTCCGATCCTGAATGTTGACCACACATGAGCAGCACCATCGTCACGAAATTCTTTTTTGGCTTCACGGATACTTTTAGTTATATCCGCATTCGTGAAAGCTAGATCTTGCATCGAAACACTAAATTTATATTCTGGTAGTCTGTCAAGATCAAATCTAGGTCCCGCCGAGACGGTGGAAGGTTCAACTTCGGATAATTCCTCCATTATTATAATTAAGACAAATATTTAAATTGAATTTTTAGTATATATATATATAATGATTCAAACAAGGAATAAGTGCGTTTGGCTTAAACTTGGACATATCTCTCATTGTGATAAACCATGTGTAAACGAATACTGCGGAAATCACATGCAGAGTATCAAACATGAAAGTACAGGACCAAAACCATGTATTCAGTGTGGTATTGGAGTCAGAGGAAAAACTCAGTTATGTGTAAAATGCGGCGGTAAAAAATATAGAGAACTGAAACGTTATTATGACAAAAAAAAATAATATCTTGACATTGTCAGGTAAATTCCCTATAAAAACCGCAATGGATTATCTGGCCAGATTTCAAAATAATGATTTAGACAAATAATATTATTATATAAATGGAGCAAAATGAATTTGTAGCACATCCGATCATCAAAAATTATGAAGCGTCTCGTGATGGCGTGATCAGGAACTGCCGATCAAAAAAACCAGTCGGTAGTCTTGATAAATTTGGTTATTTTAGATTCAGTGTTGGTAGAGGTAAAAATTATTTCTTACATAGGCTCATCTTTGAATGTTATTTTGGATTGATTAAAAACGGACTTGTAGTTGACCACTTTGATGGGAATCCCCAGAATAATCATTTATCTAACCTGCAAGTTACAACACAGAGTCAGAATTCTAGACGTGGAAATACAGGAGCGTGTAAAGTATTCAAAAAGAGAGCTATTAAATCCATAAATGCAGAAACAGGCCAAGAAATAACTTTCCCATCAATAAACGCAGCAGGCAAATATTTTGGCATACATCCACGATCGGTACAATGTGTCGCAAATAAAACATACAAATCTGCATATTCAATAAAATACAACCAGCAGATAATATTTGAATACATCAAATAACTCTTCAAAACAATAAATTTTTACTGTATATATTTCGACTGTCAATTTTGCCACGGCTTTTGTTTAGCAATCACCACAGTTATAGGTCCACCTTCACTGTCGCTGCTCTCAGTGTCACTTTTGACAGAATCAGATAACATAATCTTTCTCAATTGCATTATACGATTGTCCATAATCTTTTTTCTTTCTTACTCGTGAGACAATTCAGTTCTTATGTTTTCGATTGAACGTGCAAGAGGTGCAAATAGCTTTACCTGTGTGTCGTTTACCATTGCCAAGGATTCTAACATAGACTGATAAATCGATTTCACGAATCTGTAATTGGAAGGTAATGTGTATTTATTTTCAAATTTTCGTTGTTGTAATGATTCAAAATCACACATAATTTTCTGAGGATCAAGATTATCAGATATCTTTATTCCGTCATGTTCTAATTTTTTAATAGCAGAAATAATATCATTAATGTTTTCTTGGTTCATTATATATATAAATATTTCTTTAAAAAAAAAAATATTTACAAAAGTAGTAGTCCCCCATGGGGGGACTGTTTTTGTGGACGGCACAAACATATATTGTATGGTTATGAAATATATACAAATGGTTTATGATTTTGATTTGATTGTGAACGGCACAAACATATATTGTATGGTTATGAAATATATACAAATGGTTTATGATTTTGATTTGATTATGGACGGCACAAACATATATTGTATGGTTATGAAATATATACAAATGGTGATGACGGGGGAATCTTGTCTACGTCCAACAGATTTTGTACACTCTCCCCCCATACAAAACCCCGGGGAGTGTAAAAGGTACACCCACCACAAGGGTGTATGATAGGAGAGTGTATTTTGTCTGTTGTGGATTTCGAGGAAATTCTCCGGGTTCCCCCAATTAATAGCATCAGTCGCCAAATGCAAGATAATATATCTTTAGCATTTTTGGAGACTCGAACACGCGAGAGTCTGCAGAACTTCGATCTACGTCCAATCGCCTTACCACTTCGGCCACCGCTCTCTTATCAATACTACAGTTAAATTTAAGTATATAAAATATTTGCGCTGTCTCACAGGACTTGTATTACTAATAGAATGTAGAACTGTAGCGTGAATTTACTTCAATTTTTCAAAATTAATAAAATAATCGCACATTACATTTTCTGTACGAGTTATCGTTCGTTAAGGTCAAAATACATGTGTTGGAGCTAAAAATAGCTCTACGTACTTGGTATATAAAACTGACGTGAATTTAAGGTTATCAGAGTTAAAAGATGCATCAATATCCCTCTCTGTTACAAATTACTGATTCACTAACAGCTAATTGCTTACAGAAAACAAATAAATCACTAAATAATTAACGAAAAACAAGATATATTCGTTGTCTGTAA
Organism: Megalonaias nervosa; assembly: GCA_016617855.1. Lineage (NCBI taxonomy): Eukaryota > Metazoa > Mollusca > Bivalvia > Unionida > Unionidae > Megalonaias > Megalonaias nervosa. The sequence continues at coordinate 18,094 of JAECUM010036233.1, forward strand.
ATCGAACGTAGTAGTAAGGGAAATAATCGTTTAATTTACTCTGCAGAGAAAAATAACAGAGTTATCTCGCTTTATTACATGTGCAATAAGAATTGAACCCGCCAAAACATATTTATCAAATTAACGTTATTAAAGAGAAAAAAAAAAGATTTTATAATATATTTCTGAAAAAAATTAAATTTTACTTTTTTTTCTGATTTATCGAGGGTAAAAAACCAGCACATTTTATGTTTTTCTGTCAAATTTCTGATTTTCTGAGGGCAAAAAACCCCAGCACATTTTATGTTTTTTTAATGGTTTTATGAATTAGAGTACCTATTTACCCATCTGATTATCTTTTTCCCCCTGATTATTTACTCAGACGTTCTACGAGCGTATATACAAATTAATATTAAGTGATTCTCCTCGTAGATCCAAAATGTATCCTGTCTGGTCAGTAAGTTTGAAATGTATTCTCGACAATAACGGATTATGTACACGTAGATAAACGGGGTTAATTGGTTCAGATACAATTAACCACCCGGGAGGCACTTGAGGGCTAAATGTATATAATATATAACCTTGCTGGGCCTGGCTAGATTTCTCAAGGTCTACTTGATAGCTGCCATAAATTACATCACATACTAGATTGACTGCGATCGTTGATGTTATATTAACAATGCCTGGCGATATATGACGGCCTCCACCGTATGGATCGTTGTTATGTTTAAGAATAACCGGTGGTGGGGCTATTTTTATCCACGCTGCATGTATTTTAGGGAAATATTCATCAATGACATCGTTGAGTTGTTTTTTTATTTCAGCGTTATTTAAATCTGGTATTATAAATGTTTGTAAATCTTTTTCTGTTTTTTTTTAATGATCAAGAAATAATTGCTTAAGTTTTGGAGATGTGTAAACATCTCTATCGAATTTAGTCGCAACGTTTATAATACTTCGACTGGCGATGTATAAATCAAATAGGATCCTATTTAAATGTTTTATTGACTCGATTATCTGATTTTTTACACCATCGTCATAATGTTGAGATAATGAAATAAATAAATTTCTTAAATCATTACGTTTTTTATCTTATTCAGGCTTAAGATGATCTAAAAATTCTTTAAAAAATTCTTCATCAGCAATCACTCTCTCAATCTTCGTCCTGGCGTCTCTGATAACATTAAATGCTGATCTAGTTATCTTAGGAATCCTTTGACCGTCGAAATCAGTAAAGTAATATCTATCGTTGCTTGGATCAAATTCAAAATTTATATAAAACCATGGGTTTTTATTTTGCTATTCTGGATCTTTAATGAATTTTTTTTTTCCATTGTGAGAAATTCATTTTTAGTCAGTTCTGGAATTCCATTTGATTTTTGGTCTGGAGGAACATCAGGCCATCCTAATACTGATCTAATCGAACTTTGATAAATGTCTACGAGATAATCAGGAGAATTTATTTCAAATCGCCGCTGATAATGTTGGTTCGTAAACAGTAATCGCTATTTTGGATTCTTTTCCTGTAATGGATTTAATTCTGCGTTGGAATTCTTCGTTGATCTGTTCTATCTGATATCTGCCAGTTGAAATTCCAACAACTTGCCAATCAGGAGTTCCATCAGGTTTATTCTTATTAGCGAATACTAATGAATTATTTGGCTGTAGTCCACCAAATGGTTTTGATCTAATATTAGGCCATCTATAATAAACCCGTAACTGTGCTAATGCTATTTCTTTTGCAGGAATTGCGGTTGGAAAGTTAACGCTAAACTCAGGATTGGTCGAACTTAATGAAATCATTGTAGTTTTTGACGGTGTTGTATTAGTGACGATCTGTTGAAGTAATTCTCGCGACGCTGCTGAAGAGTCAGTCATTATTATTATTGTTATTATTTAATTCACCTTGATTATTGTCAGCGATTCTGAATGCTTCATCATAGGTTTTCATTATCGTTGCGAACTCCTCATCAGATATTTTACCATCGCTGCGATACGCAGAAAGATACGATGATAGTTTAGAATACGCCGCTGCTGCTGTGTGTAATTTTATTATATACTCGTGCAATTTATCATTTGTACATGTAGCTATCTTCTTAGCGATAATACTGAAAATGCCTGCGCATGTTGTTGCCGTTGAAACGACGATTGTTACAACTGCAGGCGCTGTCATTGTTATCGTTGATAATAATAATCCGGATCCAGTAACAACAGCGGAAACTGAGTAAACGATTATATCAATGACAACCATACGTCTGCGATATTTTTTAACTTTTACTGTATAATCGTCGATGATATTTTTTAGTTTGGTTTGACACACATACTTGAGCGTATCTGTGACGTTGAACATCGATAAGTGACTCAGTCACTTGATTCATTATACTAACAACGTCATTTAATTAAGATTCAGCTACGAATTCTAGGCACCACCAGTAACGTCTCGGGGGTATTTCCGTTGATATTAACGTAAACGTTTCTTTGATGTTCTTGGTTAGCATCACCAATAGAGGATTATGATATACATTCGGTGATAATGAAGTTGCCGCAGTAATTTCCGAACCGTACAGGGATAGCCTGTATAACCCAGTTACTTCTGCGATATGTTCGAGAGTGTTATTTTGTGGTGTCCGTGTTGTTGATCCTGATGCTACTGTGTACACCACATTGACGATCTGATTGTGAGGAATTTTAATCAGATTAGTTTTTTGAACAATATTAGGTATTCCTCTAACAATATCATTGAGTTTCATGTTAACGTCGGCTAGTTTTATGTCAACGATTGGTGGATCACCAAAAAATTCATGTACAGATTTGTTTATGTTTCTACGACAATTTAAAAACGTTTGTACATGTCTAGTAAAAGTACTATTGAGTGTGGTCATTTCGTCATTGATTGTTTTTAGCGAAGTTGTCGTAGGAATGTTGCTATCGTCTACATATTTCTTCGTTGCAGAGTCAAAAATCTGATTCTGGTGTTCTAAGATTATTAATACCATTATTATTCATGTTGAGAAATGCACGCATTATACCACCGTTGACTAACACGTACTTAGATTCTTGATCGTCGACATATTTTTTTGTTGCGGCGTCTGTATCTACGGTTGGATTTCCAAGGTCTATAATTTTATTTCGATTCATGATAATGTAACCCGTGAATGAACCACCAGCTCGCTTGATAAAATCGTTAACTGACTTACCAGAATCTTGTATTTTACCTTGATCAGAAAAAATAACGATATTATCAACAACTGCGGTAGGAATTCGTATGAGTACATCTGGCAGTTGTATGTTACTCGTTTTTAATCGTCCTTGTTTATCCTGAAAAACAACGACTTCATTTTGATCCACACTTGTAATATTTAATAAATCATCGATTTCATTTCTGAGCTGATCAAGAGTTGCGTATTTAGATAAATCACCTTGCTGCTGAGCTTTGCGAGAAGATCTTCCGTAAATATCTACCATTATATTTATCAATGTCTGTTTAAATGTGACAATGTGGTATATTCATGCACGACTTTATGAGGTGGGTTTGTTGATTTTGATATAGCATCAAGTACATTAAGTACTTCACGACCACATATTGGTGGATCAGCTAGTGTTTGTGTTGGTAACGTTGAATACCAAATTGGAGCAATATTATTGCTGACATAATGAAGAAATTCCTTAGGTGGCGCTAATCCATATGAATCGAAATAAATAATTCCACGTGGATCAATTGCATATCCAACCTAATGCGTGCCTGGTCCAGAGTTTTTATCGAGATTAATAATACCAGTTTCAGAACTGCTAGCAGTTCTAGGTAATTGATCGCGCATAAAACACCTCTAAA
>JAECUM010036234.1:0-26697 GCA_016617855.1 Megalonaias nervosa
CCACAAAGATTGTCGTAACACTGTACAGCGGGATACTATTGAGTAAGATATAACCTAAGTCAAATGCCAAGGACAGAGGTGCCCATGCGCCATTATCGATGCCGTCAGAAATACTTTGTTATTCAAGATTAATGATGATGGCATGAAGCAAGTATACAGCAGGGAATGACTGAAAGTTTAATAATACGGCCCAACAGCTAGAAAATGTAAGATCCTTGTATTTATAACTGTATTCATCCTTGTATTTATAACTGTATTCATCCTGGACATCAGTTGGCACATTAGAATATCATCAGACAGTACTCTTTTATTTAAAACATCAGATAGTACTAATATATTTATAGCATCAGATAGTACTCATTTGCTTGTAACATCAAATAGTACTAATATCATTATAGCAGCAGATAGTACTCATTTACTTGTAACATCAGATAGTACTAATATATTTATAGCATCAGATAGTTCTCATTTACTTGTAACATCAAACAATACTAATATTTATAGCATCAAAACAGTACTCATTTATTTATGACATCATTGAGTATTCATTTATTTATAGCATAAAATAGTACTCATTTATTTATAACATAGTACTGATTTAATTATAGCATCAAATAGTACTAATTTATATCAAGTGGTACTGGTTTATTTATAGCATCAAATAGTACTCATTTATAACAAATGGTACTCATTTCTTTATAACATCAAATAGTGCTCATTTATATCAAATAGTACTTATTATTTATAGCCTCATATAGTACTCATTTATATCAAATGGTACACATTTGTTTATAGCCTCAAATAGTGCTCATTTATATCAAACAGTACTCATTTATTTATTACATCAAATTGTAATCATTTATTTATATCATTAGGTAGTACTAATACATTTATAACATCAGATGGCCCACATTTATTTTCTACTTGTACTGTTTTGATACTAACACGAATACCATTGCTCTCTCTAGTCATTGTACATTACATACAGCTTAAAGGTTTGAAGTCATCAAATGATTCGATATTGTTTGGCCTGTTCATGCTCTTGACAGAAATAAACTAGCAAGATACCAAACTCTTATTCTGTAGTATGTATAATGTGTTTCCTATGTCCTGTTGTTCCTTGTTTTCACAGGTCTGATGGGAATATCCAATATTTCCTTTGTTCGTGAAAATGTGAATATGGATATCAACCAAAATTAGGTCGAAATACCAGTAAACTGCAGAATGTTGTTCCAACGAAATAATTTCAACATGGGAAATGTCACAGTATCTCTCCTGCAATATCACTGGTTTGATTTATTAGGAGGTAGTTCTTTGAATTTAAAAAGTGACCAGTTTTCTTTTTTCGTTTATTTTACCGATAAAACATTGCCAGCTGGTTTCCACCTTTTATGCGATATCATTAAGTTGGAGAGAGAGAGAGAGAATGGCATAAGGGATTCCTTTTTGACTTGGGGAGTGCCACTGTGATTTGTAACACCACCTGAAAATAATTCGCCATAAATTGCACTTGCCAGTTATATGCCCGAGAAACATGCTTTTTTATCGCCATTTTACCTTATATTTTTAGTTTGCAAAGTTCCTTGTATTTGTTTCTTACATAAGGCCATATCTACTGGCGATGTTGGGTATAAATTATTACACGGATTCGGCTTTTCTGGCGCTGCTAATGTCTGTACGTAACTCGTAGATGAATCTTCCGCGTTTGCTTTTGCAGTGTCGATTTGTACAGTTGATGGCACGTCTTTCCTTTCATTTATTACGGCAAGCTGTCCCATTTCAACTAAATTAACTTGATTTTCTACATTTCGAAATCTTGTCGGTATGGACATTTTGGAGACCCCAGAGTCATTTTTATATATTTCCCAGGGCCAAATATCACGGTAATCGCAGGAGAAAGTAATATGCGGTGATTTAATATTGAATACAGGGCACGCGTCATCAGAACCAACAGTCCATGCATATTTTATTGATTCGGAGGCGGAACTTTGATACTGCACTGTTCCAGATGATGTCAAAAGAATAGCTCCTGAAAAGGGCTCATCGTCCCCTTTATCGGTCCTGCTGTAGAATGGCCGACATACTCTGCCACATTTATCAAATGCTGATACGAGAGTCTCTGTTTGTTGGTACACTGGCTTCCGTACGGCTATTGTAATGGAGGACAGAGCGATCTCTTGTCTGTTATCTACGATTGCAAACTCCTCGTGCTGTCCAATATAGTTTAACCCAGTGGAGACAACTTTGATCTTGCCAGCTACAGTGTCTTCTATTTTACAGTCTTTATAGACAGCTTGATTCGATTCTGGTATGGAAGTCGAGGATCGTTGCCAGCTACTTTTGAGGTAGCTAAATCTTCGAAAAGACGGTGGCCGTTTGGATATAATTCTGATAGGAATATATACCCAGTTATTGACATCAACTACTCCATTGATGGCGAAGTTATTTCGAGCTGGACGGTCGGTTTCTGGTATAGGACACATTTCCCGATCCGGTCGACCCATCCCGCTTAAAATATTGACATAATTTGTGAGTCCAGGGACATCAGATATGGCTCTTGACACGCATCTCGGACGTGTGGCGTTCGTGTCGCAGCGCAAGAATCTGGAGCCGCACCAAGGTCTCAGCGCTGTGCACGACGGGATAGGATCATATTGGACCAAGTTTGAAAAGCCCGTACCAAAGCCTTGAATATTGGAAACACTGACAAAGGAAAAACCCATGTCAGACTCGGGGGAGTGTTCGCTTGGCAAACGTCCGTTATTCCGATCCCACGGGTAGTCCCTGGTAGGGTCCAAGTTAGACTGAAACTGGCGTATTCGAAAGCTTTCCCAGATCAAATCGACAAAAGCATGATGTAAAAAGAAAACTGGATCCTGTGGTGCACTGACCAAGTTTCGCATTGAACCACCCATCCACTGATGAACTGCCCCGTGCTGATCTTCCAAGCTGTCACCAAATGGTGCGGTTGGCTGGAAAATCTGTTCATTTCTCTGTTTAGATAAAACTCTCTGTAAGCCGTCGTAGGAGAAAAGTTCACCGCTTGCTCCGATTTGGCGTTCGAAATATTGAATTGGATTTATCTTGGTCCAGTTTGAGAAAGGTCCTGTGATTGGTTCGCCGAAGCCGTTCCCTAGGAACTCATCTGCCCACATGACAGATTGGGTAGGGTCGTGCATCTCTCTGTCCAAAGCAGATGCCCAATATGGAAGAGTCACACCTGGCACTTTTGTGCGGAGAAGTGTTTCAAACCTTTGAAAGATAATAAGCATGTTCCAAGTTATTTATTAGAGAAAAATGTTGGCATGCTCCTGAGAAAAAAATTATGCAGGCAATATTTAAGGGGAGAGGAGTAGTCCTAATTGCCAATCATTCCCCACAGAATTTTGACACACACTCCCTATGCCAAAAAAAGATTCACATAATATATTAAGCTATCATAATACATACAACTTACCATTGTATTTTACATTTTTGTTGTTTTTGTTTTTCTTCAAAACAATTAAATAAATTGTTTTGCATATTCTTTGAGGCAACAAAATACCTTACGCTTAACTTACGGCTTTAGAGCTTTTCCTCCTGAACTTGTATGATAGATTTTCATATATCCATCACGTATTCTTTGTTTGCAGTTTCTATTTTAGCTATTTTTACATAGTTAATGCTTAAGACGAAAGCAGTAGTGTGTTAATGGGGATTTTATACATGGGTTACGAATGCAGGTCTACACCTATATCCCATGACCTGGTTTCACTACGCATCCTAACTTTATGCATACAGTCTTCGTTAGTTTTAAACTTAAGAAAATCTTATGCTCTTTCGTGCGTGAGTTTCACAGAAAAAGATTTCCGTAGGAACCTTTCGTACGTCTAAGGTAAATAATTTGCATTGTCTACTCTTTTGAATGGTAAGTAGATAATAAATCCGTAAAATAGAATAGGGCGCTAGCAAGATACTAACAAAGAACGGCGAAGAAGACGACAGTAGCAACAATAACAATACAATGACCCCCAAAATCCTGGACAAAACATGCCTTGACCTATTGGTCATATTGAATGAAATATATGTATTATTTCTGATTAAAGAAGATTGGGTGCTTATCTGTGTGTGTGTGTGTGTGTGTGTGTGTGCGCGCGCGCGCGCGCGCGTCGGATTTAGGATTTTCCCATGCCCAGGCTGTCTCAGAGTTAATGCAGCCTCTCCCCCTATCCAAAACAGAGCCTTAAAACCGGAACCTCCAGATTATTATACTTTAAAATCTGCCGCTGCCTGATTTTTTTCCGCCCTATGCAGTTGCCTTATCTGCCTAACAGGAAAATAGCAACTCCGTGTGTGTGTGTGTGTGTGTGTGTGTGTGTGTGTGTGTGTGTGTGTGTGTGTGTGTGTGTGTGTGTGTGTTTGACAGACAGACAGACAGAGAGAGAGAGAGAGAGAGAGAGAGAGGGGGGGTGGAGGAGGGAGGGAGAGAGGATAGACAAAGAGACAGACCGAGGGGGGGGGGGAATAGAATGATGGTCGAGATAGATGTCGAATAAACATAATTTAACTTACTTTTAAAGGAAACGGCTAAGCCATACTTCTTTAGTTATTTATATCAAAATGGTTACCTAATCACTTCACTGTATTTACCGACTTTTGTAGCTTATCTTGCGCTGAAAAATGGCGTGAAACAAACAACAACATGAAAAGACAGCTGCTATTATCATATGGAGTAGAAATGTTGACATCATTACAGGTAAAACTCAGAAAAAATGGTATACGAAATGAATAGAAGCTATCGGAAAGAACTTTATATACTGATTTAGATATTTCTGCATCTTGATTTATCTTTCTACTGGCATCAATATAATTCTATATCACATTGGATGCAATAATTCGCTGAATATCAGCACTTCCTAACACTGATATATCGTATATACAAGGCCTTAATTTTGCCGTTAATTTTACAAAATTTCGCTTTTTTATATTTTTCGGGCTAATCAATAAAGTAAAATATACCATACATATATTAATATGTACATCCTTTTCTTTCATTTTTTACATAGAACGTTAATAAATGTGCTTTTAAAAAGCTTTGTTAGGAAAAGACCCACTATATGGCATATACTGAAATGTCAGGGTGCATCTCAAAATAACCCTCTCCCTTTGACTCCAGCTCTCCACAACATACAACAACACAAAAAAGTTGCCACTTACGGCTGCCTGCTACTTCCGTAAAGTTACGTAAAGTTGCAAGAGAAACTTAGGTAAAACAATATACGCAGTGCTCGTTGTTGACACACCCGTAGTCACGTACGAATGTCGTACGCAAAAACGTAGGAAGAGCTTGGGCGCACGTTGTTTGTGAAACGGTGATTATGACTTTACCCTCATTGCAGGCGCGAGTGTATTCCCCGCGCATGAGAGCACGGGTCCAAGCGCGGTTTTGATAGCACCTACAGTGAGCCTCACACGAGAAAATACCTCGCGGTACCTCTCAATGAAAACTACACTTTCCGACCTTTTATTTGATTTTAACTGCCTGTAAATTACATTTCTGTTTCGGTTCTTGTCCAGACGCATCACGTAGTTTTCGACAGGTAGACCTTGGTACAATTACAACTCCCGAAAATATTTTCTTCCGAAATATTTATATCTCCGATGATTGTTTTCATACTTCTATGTTTACCTAGACCTACATGGATTACCCCCACGCATGGTGTCGTCAACCATTTGTCGGTGAATTTCGCTTCATCGTTGTAAAAACAGCGTCTAGATGGTTTTATACCCGAAGGCGTAGTCAGCGAAGGAGCGTTGTCGCGTGCTAATGCGATGGTTTCAAGGTGGAATCGAGTTGGTATTGGCGTATCAGAGTGATCCCAACTCTCGATTTCTATTTGACCCTCGGTGTAATTATATTTGATTGTGTACGAAGTACTGTTAACCCCGTTTTCACACATATATTCGTCTACCAGAGGAACAAAATTGTCGTTGATGTTGTGCAAGCCCTCACAGCTGATCAGCCGGGTTCTTCTTCCCACCAGTTATACTGGCAGCCATGTATAGCCTACCATGTGCTGAAGAAAGGCATTAATCTTACAAAAACAACAGCAACACCCTACCAGACTCTAAATCCTATTAAGATGGATAAGTACGATCCAGACTGGAGCACCTTTATGATGTGAAATGGTTCAAATCAAAGTCGTTGCCGGCAACAAAAAAATAAATGTGCCATTTGCTATTTCGTCACTTTGTAGCCCTTCTCGGTTGGTTAATATTGCATTAAAATTAACCACATGAATTTATTACACATATTGGTGAGGGTATGGTTCACCTCGGCGACCTTTACATCCACATATTGTTTCATCTCAGCAATTACAGCATCGACGTAAATTTTTATAAAAGCAACCGTCATGCCAGAGTCGTTGGTTCTGTCGCTTAATTGAACTCTTTCAGGGTTTTTGAATTGAACGTCGTTTATGTTCACGTTGGACGTTTGCAGTTTTCCGGTTTCGTGTTGAAAATTCACAAGCTCTCCTGGGTCAACAGCATCAACAACAAGTTTGCTCAGCTTAAACAAATGTGATTGTAAACCTGGTCAGATCCCAGTCGAGTCTCAGCTCTCGAGCGTCCGTTAATGTTAAAAGGCATTGTGTACATGGTGTGTGGTGTCTGTGAACGCTCGAGTGCGCGCATTACATCAACGACGATTTGTACACATATCTGGCCGTCTGCACGACTTTCTGATGTAGCGTGAAATCAAAAACCTTAAACAACACTGTCGTTGAGGGGCGCCCGGGCAAACCACCATGTAGATATTCAACAACTTCATGTAGAGGTGAAAGCTCGTAAGAGTCAAAATACCGACGATGTTTCGTTGTCATCGCGTGTGCAACCCTGTGAGCTGCAGGTCCTGTTGTTGAGTGCAGTTAGCAATTCCGGCTTACCACATGCGGAGAATCAGCAATGTAATTTCGTTCCCCATGAACACCTCTCGAAAGCTCTTCGTTACGTTTGTCACCGGGAGTAAATAAAAAAATTAGTTAACGTACCTACTTCCTTGGTCATCGACGACGATGCCACAGCCGAAGACCTCTTCCCTTTCAAGACGCCCCGGGTAGTCAAGGACCTGTTCTTTTTTCCGAGACTGAAGCGTTCGCCTCCAGGGGCCTTGAGCGCAGCTATCTCGGATTCGCCACTGAGGGTCCCTAAACCGTTTTGCAATCGTGAGCTCCCCAGCCACCAACAGCGCTGGAATCGTCACGATATTCCGCCACTCGTTCGTATTATATTTACCTCTGCCTTTGACTTCTTTAATGTTACCCATGTGTTCTATTGTTTGATTGCATTGAGCTGCACAAGTTGCGTTTGGGTAAGCCCAGCCAAGACTTACCCATTAGGTGTTTTGGAGAAAGTTTTAATATGACCAAGTTGGTTGTCACTAAGACCAATCATGTCTTCTTGGCATGACATTGTTATTTAAAAACTCCACAAATTCAATTACAAGTTCATGAAAACAGTTACTAGTTTTCCAATGGCGCGTCGGGGACACTTATTCGGCCACCTTCTCCCTCCATTAACGTCGTCTTATCGGAAAAAATCACATTAGTGCATCTGTAACATCCGGCGGAAACAGCAGTAACAGCAGCATTACAGTGTGTGCAAACTACAGACTGCTTAAACAGCTCCAGTTGTTCCGACGAAAGTAATAGATTAGGTACAACGTAGTGAGTCTTTATACAAAATCTGCAGACCTGTATCAACAGTTTGATCCAGACCCATGTACAATAGCTTGTGATATGTACGTGCAACATGATTATTTTCGAAGTCAAGCAAAATTTCTTCCGAGGGTTCCTGGTGACCGTTTAAACGCAAAGAAATTTCATACACTCCTAACTTGTCAAATAAGATCCAGCTACAGATTTTTCTGCCATTCATACGAACCATTGACCGAAACGACTCAAACATGCGTCTTGGAGCGCTTATATCTTGTTCGCGGTTATTTTCTATAATAACTGCCGAACAGTGCATTTACACGATTCTGGTGAGCGCGAGAAATGATAGCGTAGACATGAGTTCCAGAGTTCATAAATGAAATCAAACACGCTTCTGCAGTCATCGAAGGGGTAAATGAAAATTTTTGAGGTTTTGATCTCACAAACAAGAGATCTCGGATCCATTGCAAACTCGGGATCGAATACGTCTTTAAATCGTGCCTTTCTTTATCCATTATTGGTGGTTTCATCTAATGACTTTTGAGCGATCTTAATCCACTCCCCATTACTGACTTGCAATCACTGAATTGGAATTGGCTTGTGCTATCTTATCCAGAGGTCGTTCAGCAGCTTCATTAATGACTTTACCGGCGCGGTCAGTGTTGACGTTGATGGAGGTGTATTAATCTTAGGGTGTCCTGTCACTAGTCCTCGTAGTTGATCTCAAATGGATTTAAATACCTGCGTTCCCTGATTTTTTAACCGATCCACAGCAGCATTTGTGATGGTGTCAACGACTCGCATTGTAACTTGCTTAGTGGTTGGGGCAGCACGCGAGGTCAGCCCTGCGAGTATTTTTTTTCGGCTCCCCTTAACAATCCCTAGACAAACATCGCCAAGACCATTTCCATAATATGTCACGTAAATGGGTCTTCACGCGTTAACAATATGCACTGCACAAGTCTCACACGTTCACATAGGACCACCATTTTAACCAATATCAGGTCATCTCTAATATGAAATTGTAACGTCAGAGTCACCCCCGTGGAGATCCAACGCGTGCCCATCGTGGTCGACAAAAGATTAAATTACCCGGGGGTTCATCCGAGGAGAAACGGAACAATGTGTAACATTGAGAGGCAATACTTGATGAACCTGAAAGTTTCGCTAGGTAACTACCACTGATGGCGCCACAAGTAAAAGGTTAGATTAATCTGAATCGCTGAGGTTATTCTGACACGGGTAAGATGTTGTGACTACTGACGACTTCTCCTGCAAGTAGAATTCATTGGATTGGGGGAAATCTCAATAATACCTTCAAACCAACCAAGAACTGTGCTCAGCGACGGCTATGTGATGTCAGCCGCGCACTCTAATATTTAATAGAGATGACAGAGGGAAGGATGGACGTGTGTATCAAATTGTTAGGGTCTTTTCAGGTCACTTGTGTGATCATCGGTCGGTTTCATCATTTATTGTTTTAATTTCTTATGCGCCTGTGGGAAGTACAAAATCGTTCAAGGTACCTTCTTAATCACCCTCTTCCGAAAACACGAGAAAATATTTGCGGTGAGGCCCCCAAAGGGTGCAATCGGATATTATGACGACTGTAATAAGCACGGAACGACGCTAGTGCGATCTCAGGTACACGGGATTTTCTCGTGATAATTGGTATCGGGAAAACCTCAAAACTCCGGCTTCCTTAATGAGATTGTAATCATCAAGGTGTTGTATTTTCAATGACACGCTTCATCACGGCATTGATTTCACGAAGAATAGAAAGCACGTCAGAGCTGATCATCGTCATATACATCACTGATGTCTTTAGCCAGTTCATACATCAACGGGTGGAATATCTTCGCGTCCAAGATGTTATCGGTGAGAAATCGCTGACAAATCAATGTGGCCTCATTGATAAATTCTGGCGCGTTGTTGCTTTTGCGAACCGACCCCTAAACATGTTTCCAGATGATATTTACTTGTTTATTGTTGGTCTGCTTTCGCGCAATGAACTATGACTCTTTATTCATCTAAACGTTGCATCTTGCTGATACCCTCGCTAGAGGATTCTTTGAAAGGTGTTTTATATTTTTTAATTCAGAGTGAAAGTTTTGCTACTTTTCGATAGGTGTTGTACCCTAATTAATCTTAGATTAACCTACCACTTGGATCAATTGTTAGACGATATGCTTCTCAGTGGAACGCTGCTTGTGATTTTCCTTTAGATATAATTTCCAGTACTTTTTCCCACACTGCTCAAGGCAATCGTGAGAAAATCGTAGGGATCTCAAATGACCTGCGTAAACATATTTTGAAACTCATTCCACGAAAAATCGAGCACACGCCAGGTACAATGAGGCCGTTGTGAAAAGATTCAACCGTACCCTTGAGAAACATGTACCAGTATGCGCAAGAATTGTTAATAAGTCTTGAGTCCTCGGTGTCACGAACAAGGTGAACTCGAATTCTCTTTAATTAGTTTGAAAACGTTTTTCACAACCCATTTGTTACCAAAATGTACAGATCCGTATTCATTTACATAAACGGCTCCATCCAGGCGGATTGCTTAAAACACAATACACGGTGAACGCGGGTTATTCGCATCCCCAACCGCAGATATAACGACATTTTTCCAACATGAACAACTACATCATTTTTCTTGGTGCGCAGGTTCGGCATCAGCTTAGTACATACACTTTACTTGTGCCCGTTATCAGCGAATATTCAGCACTTGTAAAACCGACAGTGCTTTTGCGGCCAACAATTAATCGCTGTGCGCGTGGTGTAGCTCGTTGGGGTATTTCATGTCAACCTTCAGGAAGCAGCCATAATCACTGCCTGCTGATGTTATATTTTTTAAATACATTTCTATTTCATTGCTTTCGGGATCAATTCATTGAAAGCAGCCAACAGGCGTTGATGTGACTTGCAAGCGATATACCGCTGCATATACCACGTTCGACAAACTGATGATGGTGTATGTCTGTTAAAAGTTCCAGCTCAACGCAGGTTTTCGACAGCAGTGCATCCCAGGCCATTGCCGGGGACGAGAAGTTATGCGCTGGGTCGAGCTTGTACAAGACCATAGCAGTATGACGAAACTCCTCAAAGACATCCACGAGCAGTAACACATCTGTGCGCAGGTACGGATCGTGATAGTCACTGAACTTTTGACAACCGAAGGCGAAACAGAGGTTGTTCTCGTAAGCATTAGCGGGAATGCCTTTGCGAGACAGCGACGTATAAAAGGCATCAATCAATGGCAACTGAGTTTCATCAAACCTAATCCAGTCACTCATGTACTCGTGGGGGTAAATTTCTTTGCGGGTGAGCAAGCCGAATCTGGAACTTTCTGTTCCATTGCCATCGGGGAAAGTACTATCGCATCAACGAGTGATTATAAAACGATCGTTGCCGTTTGCCACAATGTTTCTTACCAGTATATCAAGAATGGAATTAAGGAGCTGCAATAAGTCCATAAATTGTTGATTACCTAACCTAAATGCCATATATGTTTCCATATTATTCGGGATGATAGGTATTGTCGCGTTTGATGCAGCTGCGACTCCTTGCCATATCCAGTGGTCGTAGTAGCAACACCAGTTGTGAAACATTCGGAGTCTGCTTAAATCACATACGGGACCTTCATCTTCCGTTGCACCGCCATGAATTTCGGAATATTCTTTGGATCCTGGCATGATTGTACGCTGCAGCTTTTCGCCTATTCTGAAGCAGTAAAAGTAATGCGTGTCAAGTAATTGTTGCGTGTTGAATACATGTAGGCAATGTCGACACATATATTTTTGGTCTTATGTTTGCTGTGCGGGTACAATATCCGGGATTTGCCTTTTTTCCACACGTAATGCCGCGCCATTGGGTCATCCATGTCGCTCATCAAAAACAGATCAACTTCGGTCCGCTCGCTTGCATGTGTGGGTCGTCGTTTCTGATAAAAAGTTGTTGTTCCTTGCAAACAGATTAACGCGATACCGGTAGTGAGCTCTTCAATCATTTTGTCAGTAATCTATACATGAAATTCAGTGTTACCAAACCTGAGTTCGCCCAGATACTGCTTATTTATTCGAGGCTGGTCTGTATGATCGCTTGCAGGATGCAGCGCAGATACGATCGCCTATCGATCCATCATTTGTTCTCGTTTTATACGTTTATTACTGTGCGCGGTAGAACATACGCTGTTTTATTATTATTACTGGACCGACATAAAGAATGGTACAGGAAAATGTGAAGATGAACTTTCAAGCATCTGGAAAGCATTCATCCTGAACCTCCTCTTCAACATTTTTCAAACTTTCGGAGGATCTTTGCAATACCATTGTTGATTTCATCATTGATAGTCTCATTGTCTTTTCGGTTCAAGATCAGAAGGGCATCACTGTGAAACCAGGTTATAAATGGCGAAAAGCCTTTTCTGGTTAAATAACCAGGCATGATAAATTCCATAAACAGCAATATTCGCCTTGATTCCTGACGTCAGCGCCGTTTCACCCACAAGCTGAACATTGATATGATTCCAGGGAGCATCCCTGACAAAACTTCTCAGCGTCTATGCTTTCTTTGTATACAGCTGGGAAGATTGCACTTTAATCTTGAAGATCTTGAACTTGGGGACTCGGGCTCGTTGGCGAATATACGCGGCAGCCGCAGCGGCGATAATGGCTGCGATACGAATACGGTTTTGTTCATAAGTGACCACATGTGTGATTTCGGCCCGTTTTGCCTGTGAAGGAATTTGGATATGCAACTGAGCTGCTGTTACGCGAAGCTGTCTCACGGTAGGCCGTGACTCTTCTGGAGAACGTCCTAATAACGAAAGTAAATCTGCTCTTCGTGTACCTCTCGTTATCATCATTCAACGGTTTTTAAACGGTTAGGCTAACCTGAATTATAGTTTGACTTGGAACTGTCTGTGGTTCATCTGGGGGAAGTTGCCTTGCGTAGTTCATCCGCGAGTCTTAATAGTGCGATCAAATCTGCTTCTGTTGCACCTCTTGGTATTCTTATTCCACTGTCTCGCGCGAATTTCCTGAGCTAGTTCACGGTAGGCATACTTATGATGATAATAGTTTATCTCATTGCTTATTCAACAATGAAGTTAAAATTATTTAATTTTTTTCAGGATCTGAAACCGCAATTGCTTCGATCCTGAAGATTATTTCTTGGACTTTATGGGGGTTTTTTTGGGGGGGGGGTTGGTTGGGGGGTTGTTTGGGGTTTTTTTGTGCATCCTTGGGTTTTTCCTCAACCGTGCTGAGAGATACATTGGCTTTTTCCCCAACGACAACAACCTTTCACGTTGGCGAGATTTTGCAGGAGCGCGTGATAATACTAGCGAGTTTATCCGCATGGCCTGCATAGTTGTTTCAGCGACTTGACATCGATACCGCAACTCAGGCCTGGTTGATCGCCGCTTCCAACACGTAACACGAGCAAATGTGGTTTACCGTATGCGTAATAACATGTTTTTCCGCAAAATTCACGTTTATGAAAGGCGTACACTTTTACATCAGTTGCGTTCTTGTGCCATCAGGCTTGCTACATACATGAGAAACTTTCGGTCTCGAATAGAAGTAATCATCTATCGTCTCGCTTCTTGTTGTGCTTAACTTCAAACTAATACTGTCCGCTATTTCAGAGTATACTGCAGTGGATAGTATTTGATCTTACGATCATGAACCGTAAAATACTTTTAACCTATGATAGTAATGCCAAAAATATGGGTGTTTTGATCGTGCTGCAGAAACTGCGGATTAGCATCAAATGGCTTTTCCTCATCAAATATAATTTTCTTCAAGCAGGTATTTGGCTAGATCGCTTAATTGTTGCCACAACCGAAATGTATGCCATCAATTCTTAAATGGTCACCCCATGTACCTTGACATCAAATAATTATCAAACGCTCCTCATTCTTCGTATATTGACTCTTATGTTGTACGTGTATTTGCAATTAAAAATATTTTTCAAAGACACCCCACAATTCTTTCATACCATTTTTCCATGTTGCGTATATTTTCCTCGCGTTTTGTGTCACTGGAAGTAATTGCCGTTTGTGTCGCCATACATTATATGCTGAAGGCATTTCTCTAGTTTGTTCCTAATAGTGATTATGTATATCTTCGATTTCTTCGATGTCTTTGTTGTCTTCGCTAGATATTTAACTGCCTTCGCTGTGTCTGTTACTGTCTTCAAGGTCGTCAATTGTCATTCGTACTAGCGACTCATTTAACGTGAGCACCATGAAGTTTTCATGCACGATATCATACAACGATTTTTCGACCTTTTCTTTGTGTTCATCGCCGAGTTTTCGCAGTGCACGTTCTAATGTGATCCCCAAACCGGTAAATTTTTCAATATGCTTAGGATACATACAACGATTTCGGACCTCTTTACCAAACCGATATAATAAACTCAGGATAAACAGCGATTTCATTTTTTCTGCAACTGTAGAAACATGCCATTTGTCACGCAATTTAATTCCTGTATTGGCCACGGACGCAAATTCCTCATGACGTTGTGTGTGTCAAACCGTGATAATTTTAGTATGATTATATATTACCAGCTGTAATTATTTAATTTAATATTCTCACATAAAAGGAAATTGTCACCACTAGGGTTGAGAATGTGTAGCTTCCAGTGAGATGCGCGAGAGATTTTTTTTCTCTTGTGCGAGGCTCACCCACGCGGGGAATACATTCATACTACACTCTTGTGTGCAGCGAATAGGTTATAGAAGGCATTGACCCATGCCGCTATCCCCGGTCTAAAATCGTCATTATTACACTACTAATGACCTTACATGAGAGATAAAATTCAAATTATGCTACGTCAATATCGATTTAAACTTTAAGAAATTGTGTCATACAGATTTGAATCTGAACAACAATTAGTCATGCATGTATATTTGGTGAGAAGATGACGCAATTTCCAAATTTCAAAAAATAGTAAAAATGTCATATCAGGTTTTTGACAAACATCGTCACTGTACAAGATGAATACGATATATATATATATATATATATATATATATATATATATATATATATATATATATATATATATATATATATATATATATATATATATATATATATATAAAATGGTTACTGCGTTACCAACATTCACTTACTATTGACACAATCTAATAATTACAAATGTTAATGTATACTCTACTACAAGACAGGACCCATTGGCCCCTTCTATTTTACATCGAATTTAGTTTTTCTTTACGCCAATGGACGACGCTTGGCATCTCTTTATTTCCATTGCTACGGCCAATAGAAGGCTTTCCAGCTGTTAACCGCCATGACTGCATGTTATTTCATTGCGCTGGTCAGTTTGTGGAATCGATAAATGACAAGGTCCGCGAGATAACACACTAACTATATGCATACGTAAGTATATTCTTTCATGTCAACAAACTGTGCGCACACATAAGTACATGTGTTCAGTGTGTAAACTTTCACTATCTCCGGAGGTAGTTCAAAAGTAAAATTCTCATTTGGTTTAAAGCCAAATTCAATTTGATACACAAGTCTGTTAATTCACATGAAGGCCGTTCTGTTCGCAATGCTGTTGCCCACCGAACGCTTGTATAATCTATTTAATACGTATCTACGCAGTTCTGATCGCAAACTTTAGTCTTGCGAGCATGTTTATAAACCCTCTGTCTATCCTAAGAATTTTTCTGCGTAGTGATGGTACTGTGAGAACTCGTTATGGATGGATGGATAGACGGAAGGATGGGGGTGGATAGTTGAAAGTTATTTAGCAAAGTAAAACCTACATTTTCTGAAAATATTTTTCATATCATAATCCATGTCATTGAGAGCAAGAGATTTTATTTGTATGAACCAAAATCAATTTTTTTTCTGAATGTTTTGCATTTCTTTTGTTTCCTGTGTGTATTTAGAGAAATAAAAACTGTCAAAATGACACATATGCCCGTGCAAATATAGTAAAACGAAAGGGAGCTTTGTTTCAAGATGTAAAGGCAAACCTCAAAGTAAATGAGGGGTTATAACTTAAGATTTGTCGAACTTGACCTATGTCGTAATTAATTTAAGTGCATAAAGAACCTCAGAGTTTATTATTTAAAGACAGACCCACGCTCCTGACAAATTCACACTCTTTCAGAATAATTGGCTGCCTGAAGGCTGTTTAGACCATCTCAGTCTTAGTAAAGCGTCTTTGCGTATAAACGCATCAGTACACTGCCTGGATCCTATCGTTCATCTTTAATCACAATTTGCAATCCAATCAAACACAAGGTATAAGCAAACAGATTATGTTGGCGGTTGATATGCGTTTTATTGTGACGTTACTGGTATATTATGACGTCTAGCGAGTACTACACATTCTGCACTTGAACTTTTGTAGAGAAAAATCGCAGTAAATACAGAATTAAGTGTGTTGCAGTTATCGAAGCGTACGGTTTTCACCAGTTGGCATTTTACTACCATACAATGTTGTGGCTGTGATAATATTCTTCCAAAGAGAAGTTCCCAGCTATCGGGAGTATGGGACAAAACCCTCAAGTTGAATAGGGGCAATAACTACGTCAATTTTCACTGGAAAATGGCGAAACTCAAACCTATTGTCTTCTTGAGATTATCCCCAGATCAAATTTAGTTTCACTCCTTAATGCCTTTTAAAATTTATTCAACACACGGGACGTTAAGGCGGGTGTACGGGTGATGCATGGGAAGCAATGACCTTACTAGAATATGACGTAAGCGTACAAAATGAAGAGACATGCAAAATGAGTGCACATTTTTCCTCTTCGCTCAGACTGAAAGCGGTTAGATCAAAGCTGAAACTATTTTCAAAGATATGATAAGCTTTTAGCGGCTTTATTTAGTTTTCTTCATATCTCAAGAAGCAATTCGGGCAGTTTTATTAATTCGCAATGTCATTACCATCCATTCATCCACTGCTCCCAAATCATTCATACTTCAACCCCAACTTTCATCCTTTTGTTTTTACCGTACTGTTATTACACTTATTTCGGATGTTACTATTATTTGAGTAACTAATAATATCACCACCACTGCCACCACTACTACCTATAATCACTTGTCACGCTGCTTCCAATACTTATTCCAAGTTGTCTACCATCATCATGTTCATCACCCCGACAATAGTTACCGCCAACAACACGACGACAACAACAACAGCAAAATCTTTCTTTTTACTACTATTACTACTACTACTACTGTCACAACCAAAACAACTACCACTACTGCTACTCACATGTAAAGGTAGACCCTATGCCAGGCTACGAAAGCAGGACCAAAGTGACTGCGAGGTATGTTCATCAAATGAAGGTCAGTGAAATTGTCGTACACGTTAGGTTCCAGACTCTAAAAGAATCGAAATAATGGAATCAAAGTAAAACAGAACAATATAAAACGAAATCAACATCTCCTCAAAGCGAAGGGCGTTACTGTCACACACACACACACACACACACACAGAGGAAAATTAGTAAAATCGATGGAGACAAAAAATAAACAAAATTAAACTGAATCGAGCCATTGTATAATTAAATAAAATACAACAAACAAACAATATTTCCAATATTTCCTTTCCAGTTCAATTTTTTATACGATCGGAGTCTCCAAGAACAGTACAAACTTAAAATACGAGCTAAGGATTAAGTAGAAATTCTGCACAATATACGGTGATGCTACCTCTAAACTTCAATTGCAAAAAGTTAAACTTATGCTGGAGATTTAGAGAGATCTCATTCTATTCGAGTAAATGATCTTTCATGTCATGTCCATTATTTCACCAAAGCGTTATTTCTATTTTAATCCCAATTTGTTTTCGAAATCATAAGAAACATGTTTGAAACATAATGTAGATTATGTTGTGTTCAGATACAGCGTCTCTCCGTTTCGTGATAAATAGACTGGTTATAGAACTATTTTTATATGTTTTGTGTCTACTATGTTGTGTGATAAATATAATGGTAGTTTAACTAGTCTTTATATGCATTGTCACCGTTAAAATTATAAGTTCTATGTTTAAAAAAAGTTCTTCAACTAGTCTGTGTTTCTTCAGAATATAATTATGTATTGAAAATTAATTCTGGGTAGTTTGGTAACATAATATTGTATAAAAAGGATAAAAAAGGAAATGAAGGTGATAATTGCCTTGTCGTTTTTAAGCATATTTACGGCCCGGAAGAAATCGTTTCTCTCGCTATCTGTGAGCATGCGTATTTCTTTCCTAACCCTGACCCCAGCTTGTCGCTTGACCCTGAATCCTTTCAATAGTGGGTTGAGCTCCGAGTCTAAAATTCCTTTAAAAAAATTTTCCGTGTTGAAATTAATCGTGTGCTGTACGTGGGGAGTTATTTTGTACGTGTAACGTTGCACGCAGCTCCAAAATATTTGTTCTCCTGAAAGATGTTGAAAAAAAAGAAATACTTGAAACTGTGATGCTTATAGTTAGATTATTAAATTAAAACGTAAACAACGTACTTGGTTCTGTGTTACGGAGCTTTTACACTGAAAGGAACCCTGTTGCATAGATAGTTCCCGAATGACGTCATCAGCAGCCATATTTTGTGGTATGATGGCAGATTTACCTTTGAGTTTATATGGTGTTTGGAAGTTGAAATAAATTCATTGAATTTCAAGATACTGTTACAAAACTATGTTCATAAACAGAACGCAACTCAGGCTTTCTTTTAGTATCTATATTTGTAATTTATACGTCGATTTTGCTTCAGTGTGCCTTGTTAACAATGGTCAGTTTTGGTGGTCGCATATAGGTTGCACGTCGTCCAAGTAAAATGGGCATACTATCGTCTGCTAGTGACCTTATCGGGAAGCATTTAATAAACTCTTGCTGATGTAATATTTGATTTGCGAGCTCACCTGAACAGATGGACAAATTTCGTATAGAATTTCAACCAAATCTGGTGCATACATTTTGTCAGCACAAATAACATTAAACTCGGACGGGAATATGACTGATCATTTAGTTCTTCAGAAGCGTACAATGCGTCACATCGTCTTATAGCTTGATTTTCTCTCTTAACCATATTTATTCCGGGAGTAAAAAGAGTCACTTGCGGAGATGTGACAGTAGCTATATAAATTTCTCCCTTTGTCTCCTATGGCTTTTACTACTATTGCTACAATATAATAATAATAATAATAATAATAATAATAATAATAATAATAATAATAACAATAATAATAATAACAAAGAACAACAAATAATATAGAATGAAATTATATATATATATATATATATATATATATATATATATATGTATATATATATATATATATATATATATATATATATATATATACATGTGTGTGTGTGTGTGTGTGTGTGTGTGTGTGTGTGTGTGTGTAGATAGATAATAACAGTAGTAGTAGTAATAGTAGTCAACTGTGCCACCTTGTGCTGTACACTATTCCAAGGCTCAGATCACATCGATCATGTAATTGCTATAAAAAGCATTACATATACCCACCAATATATTATAATCAGTACCTTTATAAACATTTGGACATACACTTACATGACACTTGTCTGTTGCGCGATCCCTACCGGTTGTGTCAAACTGTGCAGTAAATGACTGCGTTCTGCTGCCCGAGGCCAGCCTCGTTAAAATATGGAAACACGTGTAAATAAAATAAAGCCCCCGGTCATGTAATAAATTAATATTAGAAATAATGATATCCGAATCAACAAATAAATGAGTAGTGGACAAACAGTAATTGGTGTAAATTTCCTGCCGTTTGTTGGTCACATACAACATTGTCGTTCATATACAAATTAAAGTAGACAAGACCTAAATCTTTTTAGAAGTTGAAAGATTTATTGAATGAGGGGAGGACTTGTAATTTCTTCGGCATTAATTTCTTCTATGACGTTTATTGTTGCAAGACCAAGGAAGTCGCACATTGACTTGATAATGGGACATTTTTTGTGTGCATTTGTTGGTATAAACGATACTTTTTAACATATTATTGGCTCTCTCATATGGATGAAAAGAGAGCATTTCTCAAAGACACAAAGAGGTAGCCAATTCGGGTTGTCCTGGACGGGTATAGAACCTGCGAATCTTGCTACTGAGGCTCCATTACCATAGGATACATTTATGGGGAGTACATGACAGTTGCATGCTAAATAAGAACAATTATCCATAACAAAATAAAGAGGTAACCCAAGTACAAAAATACTTATATTTTACTTATAGACAGCGTACTGTTCCAAATAATATATTACATATAATTTGCTTGTCTGGTCGATCATTGTCTTTCTTGTCTCAGTCTATCATTTAACTGAATAATCTGTATGTATATGATAATTATTCAGAGCGTCAGTGTATTGTTAACTTGTTTGTAACACCTAAAGACAATGCAAGTATTGTTATTTTTAAAAAGCTTTCTAAAGATCTGTAAATGTGCTTAGAACAACCACTCGGGGAAAACTTAATTTAAACTGCGGATCGTGCGTATTTGTAAATTTGATCAATTCGTCACTGTCAGATTGTTTCCGGATGTTATAGCTGATACATGCATTTTTAAATACTAAAGAATAAAAAATTTAGAATTTTGGTCATGACAATAAATTAGATTTCGTGACATCATTCATGACCAGGTGTTAAGCATCTATCAAAATGGCTAATGTTCAACGACCAAAGATTGGACAACAAGACGCCGGATGTAGTAATGCATATACGCAAATCATTGAATAATAATGTAAATTGTAGTATCAAACAGAGGAAAGTTTTTAAAACAGACGGATATATATATATATATATATATATATATATATATATATATATATATATATATATATATATATATATATATATATATAATAGTTGTTTTTAAAATGTACAAAATAAATCACGTTATCAACTTTAAGACTTAATCAAATTGATGCAGGCACATAGTTGTAAATATAGTCATTTGATATTTTATGTTTGAATCCGTATATGCCACTCATAACAATAATCTTTCCCTTTTCCATAAATTGCATTGTGCTTGAAGGTACCTTAGTTACGCGTTTCGGTTTCTTTTTTCAATTTAAAAGATGACCATGCATACACTAGTGTGAAACCCTAAAGAATTGTGTCTACTATAATGCGGCACGGTATCGATACCTTCCAAAGGTCTTTTTCAAAACTTTTGTCCATGATAATGTCAAAGGTCTTTTAAAAACTTTTATCCATGATAATGTCAAAGGTTATATGTTTGTTTTTGTTTTTAAATTTTAATTTTTTAAATATATAATTCTAATTTTTAATCACTTTTTAATATTGTGCACTTTAAACTTAACTAAAACAAGAGTACATTTTAAGTTTGTTATAATCATTTAGTAGCACGTGTCAAAACTGTAATACAGAACATCCATGCAATCGTTTGTCGAAGGCACATATTTGCTTTGTGAAAATTTAAAACTTGTCTGTGGCATATTTTCTAGATGCCTCATTGTATATACTGCGATACCTACCCGGCGTCCTAGTTAGATCCGTCCTATTTTTAGCATCTTCGAAGCAAAACTGCAGTTCCGGCGGAAGTCCATTTGGCTCAAGTTGCATCACAATATGATGTGATAACGCAAGAAACAGAAGGGTTACATAAAATACGACCATCTGAAACATACAAAGATGGATGGATATAAGAGAGGCACAAGAAGATGAATTGGTATATAGTGAAGTTCACTGTTAGACGAAGAGAGACAGATATACAACATCACAGCGCGCGACATTCGATCCGGATTGTACTGGATCACACCTTTAGGTTCATTTGGTCCAAACATGTCTACATACTTTAACATGGATTTTGCCGTATGCATTTCTTGGGGTGTCTAAATAATGACCTTCCAAAGGAATGTGGATGTATAAGAATCCAAATGATGTGAAAACTTACCACTTAAAGGTGTGTAAAATCAAATTCTAAAAACATTACACCCATTACTGAAATGGTCGGTGCTGAATGCCTGCATGACCTGTGTGACTTTTACTATAGGTAAAGCTGTTCACACGCTCTGTAAAAATTAAGTTTATAATCAATATCTAGCAATGGTGTGGCTTCGTAGTAGCCAGACGGAAAACCTTTTTTTCAGCATCCAGTTCAGTGCAACTGAGTCACTTTTGATGACACTACGTAGAAAGTTTGTCTAGGTTACCTGCAATTACAAAGTATGACTTTTATAGCAGACAGGTCGAAAACTTAGTTTTCATCTTGATCTTCTTCTTCATTTTGTTCTTCTTTATCATCATCTTCTTTATCATCATCTTCTTCTTTATCATCATCTTCTTCTTCTTCTTCTTCTTCTTCCGAACGGTTGCACTGATTTTAATTGAATTTGGTTTTAAAAAAAATTCATAAGGACATATTCTACCATATATATATATATATATATATATATATATATATATATATATATATATATATCCGGATTGGCTTCCATGACAAACGTGAAAAAGTATTTTTAAACAAAAGAAAACAATTTTTCATCTCCAACCATGTAAAGTAAAAGTAAAAAAAAAAAATTATTTTGTTTCTCTTCCTGTACTGCTCAACCGATTTTGATCAAATTTAATAGAAATATCTCCTGGGGTATCGTCAGTGAGCATCTTAGCATCAAGGTCTTTCTAATTCATGCCATGAGTTAAATATGACATCAAATATAGCTGCCAATTGTACAATGATCACACATTTTAAAAATTATTTCTTGACTATTTTCCACTAAATTCGATGTTAAAAAATTAGTAATGCTGATCTGATATTACTAGTGTTACTCGAAGTAAAAAAAAATGAAGAATTTCAAAATAGCGCTTAATTAATTTTAACCAAGTTTGACAGGAAATATCCTTGGACATAAGTTTTGACCAAGTTCTGCGATGTAAACGGTTTAAAGTTTACATGGGACCATCGATGTCTGTGATCTGACCCAAAGTGTAGGTGATAACCGCTACCAGGATTTATTTACGCAAAGCTCTAAAGAAGATGGCACTTTCGAAGAAGATAAAATAAAACAAATGAACATACTCAAAGTTTGATTTTGCACATTTCGCAGTTAGAAGTAAGTCCTTAAACTTCGCTTTTATATTTGTATACTTGAAAGTGACATTTTGGAAGTACAAACAATACGGAGCTAATAGTATATTTTGAATTTATTTCAAGGTCAGTTTAGAACCAAAACAAAAAGTAATGCATCACATTGGCTGATCTAACTACACAAAAACTTATGTAAAAGAAAACAAAGGTTAAAAAGGTAGATATTAAAGGATAAAAGTTGAAGAAATTCACTTACTATCGTGTTATCCTTTGCCATGTTGTATCCTGTATAAAAGGCCAATGGACTTTTGGGTGACTTCCTTATATAAGGCAAACGCCTTTGCTGTCATCGTGACATGCAATCAGTATTTCATGAAATCCTTCAAATAAATTAATAGTTCCGTTTCTAAGTTAACTTGGCGCTGCCATCAACCAAACAATTGCGGCTATCGTATGGAGGTCTGTTTCCATTAATCTCCTTATGTTTTACTTTAAATATGATATTTAATTTTCATGCGTGTGTGGTCCAATAAATGTTTTATTTGTTAAGAAGTACTTCAATCTAGAATTATAAAGGTTTCCTATACTTTTGGCATTATCAGATTACAGGAAATAAAAGACGAAACGATATAAATTTACATGCAGCAAACCACAGACAATAAATCTTTCGAAAACGTGTTAAATAACAAAATGACATGTAGCGGCAGACATACATTTTTATGCATATGACCGAACGAATATAAATATGTTTGCATATGCCTTAACAAGTAATCAATCACCTCAGTTTAATGCTTTATTTTTGTATATCCGCAAGATATCATCGGAAACACTTTCATTTCTGTAACGTTATAATATATGCATTCGTTATTTGTATGAATCAGGAGAACTAAAGACTTAGACAAATTGCTTTCCTAAGTACTGTGATGTCGGTGTATCGCGTCCAATACTAATTTTCTTGGATTTTGTGGTTGCTAAAACTATGAAATGAAAAGTCCTAACAAGTGATGATTGCTCTGTGGAAACAATGTGACCACTTTCTCTATCCGAAAATACAAGTATGCTGTAATTTTTAGCTTTGGTTAGTTTTGGTTAACCAGTGCTACACCTACCAATTTTGAGACATGTCATCAATTTCTTATATTCTAAATGTCCCCAGTCATTAACACATGTAAATAGTTTAGGTTTTATTTCTGCCGGAACTTCAGTAGTTCAGTTGTTGAACGTCAAACTCGTATTCCAAGTGTTAAAGGTTTGAATGCTGTGCAGGCCAGACCGGGGCGGCTGCCACGTTGTGTCCTTTGGAAAGGAACTTGGCTTCAGTTTCCTAAGCACGATGTAGTCAATAATGCGTTAATAGTACCGTTAAATTCAGCAACAAAAGGTTCTTTTCGCTTATTTGTTATGTGTTTGTTTCAGTTTAGCAACTTATTCTTTTTTGCTTGTGACGATCAGCTCGTTGGAAAACTATTTAGCAACTGCGCCATTCCCAACACACACACACACACACACACACACACACACACACACACACATATATAGACATAGATATAGATATATTCGTACGGATACCCATGCTGCACTATCATTAACCTGAGAGTCTACATCCTGTCCACGCACGCATGCACACACACACACACACACACACACGCACGTGGTGTGTGTTTTTGCAGCACCCACACACGCACCCTTGAAAAATTCGTGAGAACACTCATGATACAATATCATTAACTTGAGAATCCACATCCTGTCCACTGTCGTTTGTCCTACGATTTCCTTGAGTCCATCCCCTTTCTATGTGCCAGTCACAATGGTTAAAAATACAAATGATCATTATTGTACTTCCAACATTTCCTACACGAACTGCCTGCTCATAATGCAGACAGTTTTTTATACGGCAAAAGTCGTTTACTCTGCACAAGGCAAACATCTTTATCATAGCATTCCATAGAGCTTTAAAGGTGTATTTCCAGATCTTGTTCCATAAGTAATTACCCCTTCGTCAGTGAAAAGTGTTACATTCATCAACGATATGTACTTCCTTATTTAGTTGCTTTGTTCATATATATCAACTAAATTTCTCTGACGTATTAGAGGCTAATTCTAACTGTATCTTGAAATTTCATGCGTGTGTACAAGTGGGCCAACTCTGTCCTACCGCCCGGAACTAGGGAAGGCTAAACTTCTGCATAATGAAAGAGTAGGCCTCTGCAATCATGTGTATTAAGAGTGTAAAAACAGTTCTTTTGCGTTCGTCTGGAGAATGTTTAAATCTTTGAGTAATTCAACAGTTTTGTGGCATTGTTTTTGGACCGTTTAATACTCCTGTATTGACTTTTTAGAGGTAAATTCTATTCCATTCATTGAACATTATCAATGTTATGTCATATGTTTAAATAGTTACTTATTTCACATGTCATAAGTAATCGTGTCGATGAATTGAGTATCTGAAACTTCCTTCTCCACGTCATATCCATGTTAGGGCTTTTGTTTGCATACATTTTTTAAAAATTAATGCCTTACGTAGAGCCATCTTATTATATTAGCTGTCGTCGCCCAAGGGCTTTATTCATGTCGTAACATCAGCTTGGATTTCATTTTGTTTAAATTTTAAAATAGGTGTGTATATTCATATCTAACTTTTCCGCTTTATCTGCAGCGACAGCTTTCATCTTTATGGATTAAAATGTGTCTATGGCCGTATGTACGTGCCTGCCTCCAAATCTATGTCAGTTCATTCTGAATTACATCTGGAAATGATTCAACATCCTCTGTAAATATATCAATCTAAGATAATAAAAAAAACAACAAATCAAACGAAATCCTAGCTTTTTGCGATGCTTTTTAGCGTTTTATACATCGAGTTTCTCTTATTAAATTTACAAAGCCACAGTACTTATCAGAAAAAGGGGGTCAATAAATGTAGGATAATTATATCAAGGTAATAAGGTAAGTATTTGGATTTCAATTTATCCATTTTATGGCAGAAGAAAAGGCCGGATCAGGTCAAAGGGAGGGGGGGGGCAAAATTTCAAAGGGGCCCTAACTTTCCTCAAAAGTCTATATGTCTATTTGCTCAGAGTGTGCAGCATACCCCATAAAGGTGCGCAAGAATAAAACGATGGTCAAATTTCAAGCGACAAGTGACTACGTTTGTGTCTGTAGTTTTGTTTTGCCTGGGGGTGTTCCGGAAACCCTTACCCCTCGCCCCCGATCCTGCCCTCGAGGAAACAAATGGAACATCTTCGATGTCAAATAACTGTAAATTTTAATGCCCTTCTGCTATTGCCCAATTTTAATACTTATTATTTTTGACCCGTTCCTCCCACATTCACCAATAATACCCACAACCCCAAGCGCATAAACTAACGGTCAAACTCAGTTTAAAACATAACTCATATAAAGTGTCCTCCCGCATTAACTGGATTTACACATTTGTGCTATAAATATTAGAAAATGTCGCTAAAATTGGAAATTTAATGTATTTGATCTTTTGAGCCCTACCCCACCCATCCCGATATCATTATTATTATTATTATTATTATTATTATTATTATTATTATTATTATTTGACATGTTTGAAAAACTACATGTACGTTTTACGGGATTAAGCAAGTTGACAGCGATACCCATCTTCCAGGTACAATTAATTGCAAGTCACATTAGACCTACACGCAGTAATAGAATGTCTCCTGTTAAAGAATTAATTTGTAGAAATATGTCGTATACGCGAGATTGTTTCCTAGCTGGTGCTCTCGTTAAACCACTGGAGTGCTTTCTAGAATGTGCTCTCTTTTTTCTTGAAAGGCCTCTTCTGCCGACTGTTTATTTTGGCAAGAAATTTTAGAAACGTACTTTCTTCTTATTAATTTTGTTTTCCAAGAAATTTGCAGAAAGTAAACTGGATGTGTCTGAAATTTCGATCTTGATTCAGCAGACCAAGTTTAGTT
>JAECUM010036235.1:0-45579 GCA_016617855.1 Megalonaias nervosa
TAGATAGAGAGAGAGAGAGAGAGAGAGAGAGAGAGAGAGAGAGTTTAATTGAAATATTACTTTGTTATTTTTCGAAATAACGAAATATTATTTCAATTAAAGGAAATAATATTTTGAACGTTTGAACGAAAATTTTTTAAAAATAACGAAAGAGTATTTCAAAATAATAAATCGTATTTTAATATTATGAAATAGTATTTTGTTAAAGCTAAATAGTGTATTGAAATAACCAATATCACTTCGCTTAATCGACATATATTTCGTTATAACGAAAAAAACAAATAGTTTCATCCATGTCACTTAACCGGCTCCGTGAAGGGGCAGACATTATTTGCAAATTTTTCCATTAACTCCAAAGATCTTACTTCTATGGGGGATTTGTTGCAGATTTCTAAACTATTGGGAAATGCACCACTATCATGTTCGTTCGTGTGTGTGTGTGTGTGTGTGTGTGTGTGTGTGTGTGTGTGTGTGTGCGTGTCAGAGAGAGAGAGAGAGAGGGGGGTGGGGGGTCTGAACGGCACTTTTAACGCCATGTTGGTTATATCATGCCGACGATGAATGAGCTAAGTGACTTTCCCAATGACACAGCGAGGCACTGACTCCCGCTAATTTGAGCGTCATACATACATACATACATACATACATACATACATACCACTCCTCAGATCGTATCTTTCAGCTTAAACATCGTCTGGATATTTGACTAAATTGATTCTACCAGACTAAATTAAATTTTGCAAATGTAAATCAAGCTGACTTTATAACTAAAAGTTATCAAGTAATTACTATACAGTTATATATTATAGGTATATATTTCGCAGAAATTAACTCAACAGGTTGTTTATCATTTCCTGAGTGCGCTTGTGCTAGGCTACATGTTTGGTCCTAAATTTCGCTTTTTTGACCTCCCATCCCAATATTTACCTGGTTCACAGGCCTGGGTCTGAATTAGTATATACCAATTTTATACAATCATTTGATAATTTTGATTAGTGTTGCACAAGGTAACCAGTGTGACTACGCACATAATGCTCCTGTCATATTTTGATTTTCAAACGTCATCCTTTGCTAACGAAAGCATCCTAGGCTTAAGCCAGACAATGGATAATTAATGTGGTTGTTTTTGTGTGTTGCTTTTTGTGTTTTAACGGCATTTTCAGCACATTGTTCGCTATATCATTGTGAGGAAATGGGAACTAAGTGCCTTTCCCAAGGACACGCAAAGGTTGCCCACCTTGGATGGCCTGGGTTGGTCATGAACCTGCGACCCCTGGATCACGAGTCGATCGCTCTACCAGCTGAACAACAGCTGCTCCCTGACTTTGGATAACAAGGATTATAATATGCTTTAATGGTGCATCACGGTCTTTCGGATAAATGCCATTTCGTTTACTCCATCTACAAATGTAAAAAATATTAACTTTAACAGATATTATTTGTCCTAATTGTCTTTGAAGATGAATCTTTACCTAAATGTAACTCAATCCCTATTTTTAATACGATTGCCGTATTACCATTTGATTCAGTAGAACATCAAACGTAACCACACAATTGTTCCTGAAAGACACAAACTCTTACTTCATTAGTAATTAAAGTATTAATCGTAAAAAATGTTTACAAAGGAAGGAGCACGACTTGACCCACCACGCTCTCTTTAATGTCATTACAAATCGAGGTCTATGCATTAATCCGTTAGAAATCAACGCGTGTTGGCGTGCAGATGATACTGATAGAGAGGTGTACAGGATGCCGATCCATTAGCGCTCCCCTGGGGAAAACTATTTCAACGTCATTTTCTTCGGCAAATGATACAATTTACTGGACAATTAGAACTTTAAATTAGTCTTTCCGTGGTGCAAGTTGCCGCACCGCTCTCTCCCTAGGGCCGCGTTGTGCGTATCCCAAGAAAAATAGTTCGCTATGTCGTACTCGCATACTTCAGCCGGTGAGTTATTGATCTGAACATCTTTGGAGGCGACAATCGAAGTAGAAGCCCTGCAGTGCTTTACCAAATATCCCTTCTAAGACAACTTCTTTCAAACGTTTCGAAATCCTATTTGGTTGCCATAGAAACTTAATTTTGCTTGTCAGAACGTTTTCGTGTAACAGGCGTCCCAAGCACTAATTCTCTCCCGACATCATCGACCAGTTTTACAGATCCCTAAAAAACTAATGACACAATCTACCTTGATTAGAGTTGATAACAATTTCAGTCGCATGCCTTACTCTTTTCTCTGGTCTTAACACGGGTTCTTCTTCTTCTTGCTCTTCTTTATTTTCTTGACAAACTAAGCTAAATAGCTTTAACATGTTCAGGGGCAGTAGTTACGTATCTGGGACAAAGCGATTGTTCAGCGCTATGAACCTCGCTGAACTTGAAAATCGATTATAGCAGGTTATTTCCAACACTTACCTTAAATGTCGTCTGCATATTTTATGTAAAACACGTTAGTCTGTTGGATTTTGCAATACTACAATAAAGGAAAATTAATTTTCTCTAATTATTTGAAGATAACATATTAAACTACACACACACACGCGCGCGCACACACACACACACAAACACACACACACACATGTGAGACATGTTCCGTTTGTATAATTGTCCCCCATGTCCTCAGGAAAGTGCAAATACATCTCAAAGAGTTCCAAGGAAGAGAACATTGCTTTCCAGGTAAGATCTGACACTGGGAGTTTTAATGCATTTTTCGTTGACTAATTAATCTATTCGGAATACATTTTTTTCTTATTATTCGTAATATTCAGGATGAAGATTTAAGAATCATACATCATACCATCTGCAAAAATAGATGACAATAATAGGAAGTTGGGATATAAAATTTTAAAGCTTAGGACTCGCATTTGGTGAACATTCAAAGTACCCACTAGTTTTTATTTTCCAGTTTGCCTACAGATTAAAAACTAGAGAAGTATATAACGATAGAAATGGTCATTTGATAATATGCCTTGTAAAGGCCCCATTTCGTCAAAACAAGATTTTCTTTGGGACTGGTCGTAATCACTCTCTCCCTGTCTGTCTGTCTGTCACTCTCTCTATGTATGTATGTATGTATGTATGTATGTATGTAAGCATGCATGCACGCACGCACGCACGCACGTACGTATGTATGTATGTATGTATGTATGTATGTATGTATGTATGTATGTATGTATGTATGTATGTATGTATGTAAAGAAAACTATTTATCAAGAGTGTGGTCTGCAATGGTTATACCCAATGGTTATGGACATCAAACATTAGTACCGTACCTTGTCAATTTGATGGTTTTACTGCTTATCATCACCAATACGCTAGAATGATAAAAGTTCTAAAATCGCAAAGTTTTGAAAGTGTATTTTCCGTTGGAATATGCGTCATATTTGTTGAAATAAAGTCGTATGTATATGTAATCTGCATGACCTCAGTTTAAAGAGACCTTTTGCCCTTCTGTCTTTTCTAAAGAAATTATGATAAGTGGGGTTTTTTTAACACTATAATTATTGTAGACCTCTTCTTCATTATTGTGTCTTTTACGTTTTCATTATAACACCCTAGGTTTTAGTTTGTGGATATTAGTCAGCATGGCGCTTGAGGAATAGGTGGGGGATGGCATAGCCACATGAACGGGCTGTAATGAATCATTTTTCGTCAGTGAAGCCAATCGCAAAGTATCACATATCTTTAAATTTGAGGCTCTCCAATATACCCTTTAGTCGTTTGATACATTCTACTCGAACACGTTCATTTCCAGCTTCTGATGTTTGGTTGGTTCCAGAGAGATCTGACTTTGTGACCTTGCAAGCAAGGAACACACCTACTTCTAACGTAAGAAAGCCCCCTTCCCCTCCACTGCAAGGTATTGATTAATTTAGATTATCTTTGACAGAAATGTAATGGAGATCTTGTGGAACTCTAAGTCTGAATCAGACTAACGGTTCCATGTTATATCTGTTTTATACTCTGTATTATAAGTATAATTTGTATAGTTTTATCGAACAAAATAATATTTACACCATGTGCAAAAAGACAAGTTGTCATTAAACCGAAGCCGTCTTATGAAGGAGTTATAGTTTACACAAATGATATTGTATATCACTCATAGGTTCACTGATTGTTCGAAAATGATAGATTTTAAATACAGGACATAAATTTGACTGCCGTGTTTTGTAGCCAATCTTGGCTATTCCTTTACTGCAACAAACGAGGAATGTCTTTCACCACCTGGGACCCAAACTCGAGTTTTTGAGACTAGCTTCCATAATTCTGCGAACTGATGCTCGTATATATATCCGTATGTGCACATACTCAAGTAAAGGGTATGAAAATGACCCGTTTATTTATCAAAACTACAATTTACATGAATAATCTGCATGAAAATTCGTTAGATGATTGAGATTTATGGTAAGAGGCTATATCAATACGGACGGATACGTAGTATAGGGTGATTGTCGTCTGCTCCGATTTTGCTTGACGGTAATGTACAGTAATCGATATCTGAGCTGTGGCCTTGAGGGAAGTGTCGGATTATTAATAACGCTTAATTTCACATTCCAAATGCTTTAATACGTGTTTTGCTCTCAAAGTGAATGTAAGAGCAGACATTTTTAAAGTGAATGTAAGAGCAGACACTTTTCCAAGGTATGTTGATAACAGCTTTCGGATTTCGTATGATTCCATATTCATCCGTCATGGTAGAAAGAAGAACTATTTTTGAAACCTTCCAAAAATATGATTTACTTGTTGTAAGCTATTATTCTCAGGTTAATTTATAATGAATATACCAAAACCAGTCTGGCAAAACCATACCAATTATATGTAATGAACATACCAAACCAGTCTAGTAAAAACATACCAGCTATATGCAGTTTGACTGAAACAAACCAGCTTTATATAATGAATATACCAAAACCAGTCTGGCAAAACCATACCAGTTATATATCTAATGAACATACCAAAATCAATCTGGAAAAGCACAACATATATGTGCATAGAACATGCTAAAACAATCTGGTAAAGACACGCTAACTAAATGTAATGAACACAACAAAACCAATCTGGTAAAAACATAGAAGCTATATGGTAAAACATGCCAGCTATGTAATGAATATACCAAAACTAACGTTTGGTATGACAAAGCGATTTTAACAAAACTTTTGAACAGCTGCATCATGAATGCGGACAAAAACACATAAATGAAACAAACGATCTGGTAAAATACACACCGGCTGTGTAATAAACATACCAAAATCTGCCTGGTAAAACATGCCAGCTATGCAATGAACACCAAAATCTGTCTGGTAAAACATGCCAGCTATGCAAAGAGCATACCAAAATCAGTGTAGTACAACATGCCAGATATGTAATAAACATGTTAAAAATCTGTAGAGTACAACATATCAGCCTTGTAATGAAAATACCAAAATCTGTCTAGTACAACATGCCAGCAATGTAATGAACATACCAAAATCTGTCTAGCACACCATATCAGCTATGTAACATACCAAAATCTCTTTGGTAAAATATCCAGTTATGTAATGAACAACAATAACCTGCAATAGCAAGTACAAAATTATAAATAGACTTGTAACGATATTTACACATAGACAGTCTATACTCCTTATAAAACCAAGCGCTATACTGCCAACCTAGCTTATGGCCAACAAATTAGGCTAAACGGGTTTACCGAGTATAAAATTCCCGCGTCATACCGCCATCCACGCATACCGCCATGCGCCAGCCAAATTTTGACATAAATGCCATTTACTATACTCACTGCCTTCCTTACATTGCCGGTTGATTTTGCCAGGCATTAAAATCCACTTACAGTCCTTTTTTTTCATCAATTAATAGTGACACTGAATTATTACCACTTTTGCCTATCGTCTTGATGCTGATAAGACATTTCTTACGTGGAAATGATAACGACTAGATAGCATCACCCTGATCACGATCTCAAGGGACAGCAAGTTCCTGTAAGACTTGAGATTCCGTGATAAGAAGACTCGTGTCAAATGCATTATGCAACATTCAGTAGCAATATTTCGAATGATTCGCAGCTTTAATTTGAGAGGTAAATACTGAAATAATAAATAACAAGAAAATAGCTTACTCGTAAAGAAATCTTGAATCACAATTTATTTGCTCCTTTTAAAATTTACGGTCCAGTGGCATGAGATTATGTAATGGGCATAAAGTGACGTTTTCTAATTCTACAAAACCCAATGAATTACGCAAGGTATAAGTATTCACATTTTGCAGTTCTTAATATAGAATATAACTGATTTTACTTGACTCAATCTTAAATCGCTTGTATTATATGTTTATCATAATTTGTATTTTAAAATATTTAGAATATATTCGTACGATACAGTCGCACACAGAGTTATATATATATATATATATATATATATATATATATATATATATATGTACATATATATATATATATATATATATATATATATATACTCTATGATCTTAAAATAATTGAAAAGAGTAGTAATAAACTTTGTAAAATTCAACTAAAAATGTATTCCTTGAATGCAAAGTGAAGATGTAAAACAAATAACTTATGTTATTACGATTTAAATCCCAAATAATCCTAGAATTTCTAACACAAGTCCAAATGATTAAAGTTCTGGATAAAACGTTGTCGGTATTCCAAAGCCCTGGAAGTGTTGCTGAGCCTGTGATGGTCTGTGTCGTGGCGATGTGCCAACAGTCTTTTGTTGAATCACATTGATATGATCCAATATATCCTTATTTGAATTTGACTATAAATCCAAGTCTCTATGTCCAAGGATATTGTTTTTGAGCACTTTGTATTTCCAGAGAAGAATAATTTGAATTAAATAATTTCACCCAAATCAAAATACTGAATAACAATAATACAACTTGATTTTGGTCAGATGTTATCGCTTGAACGACTAATTTTCCAGTAAACAAGATATTGGCCCTCTTTAGTGAGAGTATATCTATTTTTGTTTCGTTTCTTGTTGACTTTCGTAAACAATTGATGGTAAAGCAAAGAGGTCTTTGACAGTGTCAGCATAGTATCCCAAATTACTGAAACTAAAATTTCGAGACACAAAACTATTTTTTCCCTCAAACTTTGCGCGATCAAAAACTTTATGATATGTCCTCTCATAGTCTTCAGAAATCTAAATAATCCTTGTTCCACATCGAGTAAAAATTATATGTGCAAGCAAGTGTATACATCGTTATGTTTAGTTTCATGCATTTTCAATGCAGCTGGATGA
Source organism: Megalonaias nervosa (assembly GCA_016617855.1). Classification (NCBI taxonomy): domain Eukaryota; kingdom Metazoa; phylum Mollusca; class Bivalvia; order Unionida; family Unionidae; genus Megalonaias; species Megalonaias nervosa. The sequence continues at coordinate 7,264 of JAECUM010036235.1, forward strand.
AGAGTCCAAATGTTTCCTCGAATATTTTGTAAGAGGATTAAAAGATTAATGCTATTACATTGCCACTTTTACTCTCAAGTAAAATTAGCACAGAACAAGGGCGCGCAGAGCTATTTCCATTTTCAAATAGTACTTGGTAATGTATTTTACTGAAAGGTACAGAAGGCCTGTTTGTAAAATTGAAATTGACTTAAAGTGTTAGTGAGCTGGCGCTCACACGATGCCATAGTGTTTGTGGTATAAATCAAAAATGTTGAAAAACTCACACGAAATTCGCCAAGATAACATGGTTTCATCCCAATCTACATTCCCATTTCAACTTTGGCGAAAATAGTTATCATACGTTAGAATTTCAGCTCGGAGGTGAATATTTGACAAGTTTAGTAAGTAGGTTACTGTAAAGTGTCGAATTTTGAATAAGTATGGAACCTTAAAATTGAATTCATTTTGCATTAAAATTTTATTACAGTCAAGCCAGCAAGGTCTTTGTGAAGGGTCACTTCGACCTTTTCTTCATGTCAGTGTTACACTTGAAAGGTCAGCATCTACGGCTCATTTATAATTGACCCGGGCATCCCAACGCTGTCCTGAGAAAGTAAATATTAAAGTTACCGACCATAACCGCTTTGAGGTGAATCCCATGTCAAGTAGTCATTTTCAAAGGGAAGTTGATATGCATCGTATTTCTCAGATTCTAGGCTGTCAAAATCTGACGAAGAAATAATTATCTTGGGTAAATATTAGGAACCGCTGATTACGATTGGTCAGTTTAAATTAAGGCGTACACCTTGGAAGTAATGTGCATTTAAAAGTAACGACCTTAGTCAAACTTTTTAGTCCAAAATTTCCTGCGTCAGAATAGGATTTGGCTCCCGGGAAAAACTAAAGAATAGTGCTTTCCTCGTTAAACAAGTAAAAGGGGACCAGGTGGCTGTCTTGTAAGAAAAGACAGGCTTTAGTGAAAGGACGCACAGTTTCTGAAAAGAACAGCTTTAGGTACGCAATTTTAATTTTCACGTGATTTTCTATTTTATTTGTCTTGTTTATGCAAATGTTTTTGATATGACTAGGATTCGTACTATGTATCGTTTATTCGATTTCATGGAAATCTGTTGATATGCTAGAGTTGTTTATGCAATTTATTTATTTAATTTTACAGTTACTTGTTCAGTGATAGAATTGACTGATTGCATGCGATCCAAATGTTCAGACCTTTATGATTTCATAAGGTTATATGAATTACTTTCCTTTGTCTGTTAGGATGATACTGATTATCGTGAGTTAACGATAATTGCATATTTATATATGATTTTGTAATGCTTAAAGAATCTTGTAGGTTAGGGATTGCTACGAGCTAGAAGTTAGTGAATCTTATGCAACAGTAATCGAGCATTTATCTTATTGAGTGGAACTGACTAGACTGGATGTCTAAGGAGTCATGTGGCAGCGTATGCAGAGATATACGGGAATGTTAGATACAAGGCTCATGTCTTAATTTATGGTCAGTCGCTGGAAGCGAGAGTGATGATCTATCAAATTAGGTCAGACATGGATGTATATTACAGGGGCGTTTGTAACTAGAGATAACGATTGTACCTTACTCGAAATACAGTCTAAATTTGTAAGGACCATTAATCGTTAAGGTCACATTATGTCAGAATTTATGCAGTGTTTGGATAGCTAGTTTATGCTTTCTGAGTAACGAAAGTGAGATAATTTTATTTACGCATAGAAGATGTTACGTATAGAGATTTAGTAGCAATCTTGTCATTCAAGAAAAAGCTCCCAGGAACAGACGGGGACAGTCCGAAGACGGAAGTCCGGAAAGAGACGAAGCGTTCAGAATAGAAAGATCAAGGAAGATCAACGTATACAAGTGAAGGGGGGGGGAAGACGTATGATACACCGAGACAAAGACAGAAGCGACGCCAGGTGATGCAAATCAGGAGTGGAAATTGTGCTCTTTTCACCACTCGTTACCATGATGAAATGAATCCAAAATAAGATACTGCTATTAAAATTCTGTTTACGTAAATTTGTTTCAATTTAACCTGACACTATTAGTTTTTTTGTTATTGATTAAATTTTTATTTTCTTGTCTTAAGGGGGTTCGTATTGAATTATTTCTTCTCAATAGTTTTGCTCAGTTCTCTGTTGATGTTCTATCTATCCACTCACATCGGGCAATAAAATCGAGGGAGGTCATCCTCTAGATAACGACTGCCAAATCTAATTAACCATCCCTCTTTACCAAGAGGAACAACGTTGCAGTTACGATGACCCTGTTCTGGTATCCTAAATACAAATTCAAGATGCATCCACACTAGTTTTTTTTGACAGAAGGGCGCACGCACATACAAACAGACAATGAAGTTGCGAATAAAGGCATGTTTCTAAAAGTGGGGTTATGAATAGAGAATCTGATATAATTAATATGAAGTTTTCACACACTGACCAATCATTTTGCCATATCCGAAACACGCATTTGGTTTTCTTCCTTAAGATTCACAACACATGGTTAGAGAAGACATTACCATATCTTCCTGAATTTGGGAAGAAGTTAAAAAAGATCATAATTATATGCATATTTTTAAACATACTCAAGCATTGCGGAGTAAGTGTTAGTTAGCTTCTATCATTACGGTAATCTTGTACCATTTTATATTGTATATTCCTTCGTGCTGCATACAGTCTGCATACATTCTTGAAAACTGGACATTCGCCTCAAGATGGGATACTTTGGCTGAATTATGTTCAACGTACCAAACTATACGTATCAAGGTTGACTTTTTATAGTCAACGTACCAAACGATACGCATTAAGGTTGACCTATATTCAATGTACCAAGTAATACGCATTAAGGTTAAAGTATATTAGGGTATCAAACTATATGCATTAAGGTTAAAGTATATTCAGCGTATCAAATTACACGCATTAAGGTTAAAACTGAAAGAAATACGTATATCAATAAAAAGTAGGGTCACCAGACGCTAATGCGCCTAAAGCACACGTCCATTGTTTTTTTTTTTTTCTCTCTCTCTCTCTCTCTCTCTCTCTCTCTCTCTCTCTCTCTCTCTCTCGCCGTGTTGTGTCTCTTGGCAAGGCATCTTATGTCAATTTAAACAAGGTTCAAACGGAAATTCCCACTTCTACCTTCCCCTGTACTACTTACTATCAACACTACTATTACCACCACTAGTCTACTTGCTGTCGCCGAAACAAAGACTGCAGCTGCTGTTGCTGCTGTTACTCACCAGACACACAACAGCAAAAACCAACAAGTACAACAATAGCAATAGCAACACAAACTACTAGTATTACTACTTCGAGGACGACGAGAAAAATGTAGAAGTTCAGATTATTTGTAATCTTATTCGGCTTACATCTCTTTCTTAAGCAAAACATGTATAACTGTATGAAGAATGTGTTCAAAATTTAATGACAGCGACAACGGTATAAAAACCTCTAAACTCTACCTGGCGAGCTTGCTTGGGTGGAAATAGATAAACGTTACATTTTATGTTTAACCGTGAACTTAAAGCATGTCTTCACACAAGGTCAGCCTGATTTTGTTAGTCTTTTGAACGACAATTTCTAACTTCTTATTGATTGCTAACATAGTTATAAAATCTTTTGTATAAACTGATCCTAAATTTCAGGTTTATATTAAATGTTCAAAACGGGATTCAGAATAAATGATGAATTCTCAATGTTCAGAAAGCATCTGATATGTTTTCGTTTATATTCTTGCACTATTTCACCAGTTTCAAAAGACTCAAACTGTTACGTGTTATCTTTGAAGTCTTCATTTTAATTGATGTGCTAGACTGTTTCGTGACTAACCAAGTTATTAAATGCAGTGTAGACAAACATGTGATAATAAAAGTGTTTCATAATACTGACTAATAGTAAGAGTGTTAAGATAATAACATCCACAGGAACTCAATACTTGCTGTGTGTTTAGAACTGAAATCCAATTACATTTTTCTTGACATAATGTATCTGGAAAGACGTTCACTGAAGATATATACCCTTGTTAAAGCTATTGACAAAGTATCTAAATTTATAGAATGTTCGAATATAAATCAGTGAACCAGACTTAGAATAATGATGTTGAACACTAATTGATAGCTCTACCCATTCAATTTCAACAACTGTTTATACATAGTGCCTTTGTCGACAAGGAATTGACCCTAACATAGAGGGATACTGTCAGTGCTGGATTAAGGCCTTCCAGATCCCCAAGAGCTGAAAATATTATGTTGCTGCCCCACTCCTACAAATGCGAAATAAAAAAAAAAAAAGCAAGCAAAAAATAAAAACCCTCAAAACCCCAAAACAATATTAAAAGCTACAAACGTGGGAAAATGCCAGTGTTGCCATCATTCCAAATGAAAATACTAGTACATGCAGGTCGAAATGGTCATATATAATTTATTCAATTTTATCACCAACAATTAATTGGAATTTTTATGGTGCTCCTGTTGGGCTGGTACCCTAAACACGTGCTTTGTGTGCTTAGTATCCAGCCTTGATACTGTTACATCCTTTGCTTTGTTCTCTGTTTCCCCATCAACTAATAGAAATATAACAATTTCCGAGCAAAACATTCATATAAATCAGTTTACAATCAAAGTTTGCCACGAAGACCTATTTATGGAAAGAATTTTGTATGCTTAGGTATTCGAGGTAGAGCAGAACGAGTGACAGCAAGTGAAAGATAAACAACAACAAGAATATAATGTCCAGACATGACAGTTAACTCCTGATATTGGTCACACTGACATATTTCACAATTCTTATGTCGATTGATAGACGTTTATCCTGTTATTAAATTTAAGGTCACATTCAAGGACGGAAAAATGGACCGTAGTGGCTGATCAGTTTAATCAAATCCAAGCAATAGTTTGGCAGAAATATGTGTACAACCGAAAAATACACACAGTTCGTGCAATTTGGAGGCATTAAGATACGGGCTTCTATGAAAGAACCAAGTGTGAGGACAGTATACAAAGATTTTACTAGTATGCTGCGATGCATTTGTTTATCAATGGTTTATCACTGGCTGCAAGGATTTGGTACAGCTGCTGGACAAGTAAACCGTATCAAAGTTTTGTTTAACATCTGAAAGAAAAAAAAAATCAAAGACTTTAGAGAAACTCTTTATTAGATAATAAAAAGTAAAAATAGGTTTTGCAACAGAGCAATACTCTTGCAAGATTTTCTTGATGGATCCGCCAGCTGCAGTACTTATCTTATAGGCTGGTCGAACTCATTACTACAAAAACTAGGCACCATATATTACTGTAAACAAAAATCCAGTAAATGGACAAAATTTCTCTGGACAATCAACACTTTTTTGTAAAATATCGAGGATTGACAGGTAGCATTGCTGAATACGCGGATAAGGCACTGCAGCAGAGCAGGTAATAGCATTGCAAAAATTACGTACAAGAATCCGAACACGGTCTTCCAACCAGTTACCGTATCTACGAGTTCCTGTGTCTACGCGTTCCTGTATCTAAGAGTTCCTGTTTCTACGAGTTCCTATGTCTTCTGGAATGTGCGATTTTATTTGTTGATAACTAGTTCCAACCCTAATGAATACGGTGCAAGTTGGATCTGTCCGTTGCGAGACTTGTAATCCTGCACTGATTCATGGATTTCGGTGAGTAAACATGTTGTTGTTGTTGTTGTTGTTGTTGTAGGGTTTAACGCCATTTTTCTGCACAAGATAGGCTATACATGGCGGCCAGTATTAATAGTGGAGGAAGAACCTGGGAAAACCCCGGAAAGAACCACCGACCCACGAGAAGCTACCGGCAAGCTTTCTCACATACCCACATTGGCCGAATCCGAGACTCGAACCCACGCAGAATGAGGTGAGATGGCAGTGATCCGTAACGGATAGCGCTTTAGACCACTTGGCCACTCGGGGCTCCAGAGTAAACATGTCGGAGTCGAACTGACAACATATATACCATCAATCAAGTATATTACAGTGCAATGGAGATACCACTATTACTCTATCTAATCAAATGGAATAGAAAGTCATACTATTAGGCAGTAAAGAAAGTTAATAATCTCTATATAAAATAGATTTATTGGACTAACGTTACTGCCTAAATTAGTAATCTTGTAGAACGATTTTTCTTTCTCTCGACGTTCGTTAAATTGTGGGAGGGTGTACAAAATAAGGCCATGATACCAGACTTTAAAGTAGACATAATTTGACTTTTCAATGGTCAAAGTCTATTTATTTGCGGTTGAATTAAGAATACATTTTACAATGTAAGGGACAAGCGGGTCCAAAAAAGCGAATGTAAAACGGATACACCACCTATTACACAACACTCACACCGTAATCAATCTGGCCAATAAATGCCCGCGTCCTTGACGGACACGGAAAAACTCTCAAAAGCTACTGTTTTAAGCATTCTGACCAAATCATTGGGCCCACGGAAAACTGAAATAAATGAGATTTCAGATGTAGATGGTAACATTTGGATATCTATTATCATCATTGTGGAAAATCGAGTCCGGTTTCATATGTGCGGTGAGCCGATTCTTGCTCGAAGGCCCGATATGTTTCCTTAAAACAATTTCTCCTGTTCCTTAAAAGCTAATAGGATGTCTATCCGTACAACAGACAGCTAAAGTGGCACAGGGAGATGGAAATTATAAAAGTATTAGCACAAATCCATTACAACGTCCCACACAACGCTTTGAGGAAAAGGTAAATATTACGAAATGAAATAAATGAAGTATTGTTTTTAGTCGCCCCTGTTTTGGAGCTGGATGCCTCATATTTTCTCCATTTTGCCAACTCAGTATGTTTGGGGATGGATACTCATTCAGGTAAGCCCGGATCTTCACTGTCTCTGTAACTCTCTCTCTCTCTCTCTCTCTCTCTCTCTCTCTCTCTCTCTCTCTCTCTCTCTCTCTCTCTCTCTCTCTCTCTCTCTCTCTCTCTCTCTCTCTCTCTCTCTCTCTCTCTCTCTCTCTCTCTCTCTCTCTCTCTCTCTCACGTTGCTCCCATTTCTTCCGGATGATTGATATAGCCATTATATACTTAAAGTGTTACTTCAAGCCACCAAAAATCAACCATCAACCATTTTTGTTTTGTCACGCTGGATGCTTAGAGTCTCGCTCTTGTCGATTCAAAACTCCATACGGATGAACACTCTAAAATTCGACTAACTAGTGCAGAAGAGGGAGACAGTTTTGAAAAGCTGACTTCTTTTAAAATATGAAATGAGTTTAAAGATTTATAAAATTTAGTTCTTGAACTCAAAATTGTTCTATTCCGTCTAGATAAACCATCATCTCACTTTTAACCATCCAATAGCCTTTTCAAATATTATGAAACAGAGAGAAGTATATATTTGAAACCGCGTAGTTTATTATTTTTAACAGGCGCACTTGTCATACTCAATATTTGTTTTCATTAGGAAGCAGTTGTGTGGTTACTGAAAACTCCATTCTTTTCAATCAATACAGCACTTATAGGGGAAAAATGACAACTATGACCACCCTAAATAATGACAACTGTAACCAGCCTACAGTGGAATTATGTGCATGTGTATTAATTGGTTTTTTATATATTAACTCTTGTTCTTTCGACAGTAGCACAGTATACTTTATATGGTGATGGTTGTGGTAATGAGGAACTAGTTATTTGTGAAATCACAATAAGCAGGGAAAATATCCGTTTGTTTTTTTCTTCAAGAACAGTGTGCTTTTATTGACAGTGAATCCGGAACATATTTATTAAATCGAACAAGCATGAGTAACAAATACTAGCAACGGTGCAACAGTTGAGAATTGCACAAGTCCAAACCACTCCTTTGTTGGTACAGATAAGCTGTAGTTCCTCCAGTAAGCACCTGTAGTAGTAATAGAAAACAAGGTTTCTAACTCAGAGACCACTCTTCCCCGTCCAAAACCCTTCTATGTTGACATTTTCTTCAGCAGTCTTTCCTAGCTCAAACTAATAACTTTCACATGATAAAGCTTCTTCTAGCATATTTCTGACAAAATATGTTTTGTCGGGGTAAGGGGGTCTCTAATCTAGAAAACTTTGTTTTCTATAACTACTGTTACAGCCATGTTGAATTTAAACAAAAAATAAACAGCAGCAATAATGGTCGGTCAACCATTCCACGGGGTACCTTCATTGCCAGTAAAGCTCATGAGGTCCTAGTTTTTGGGGTCTTTTCGTTGATGACCCTAGTTTTTTGGGTCGACCCTAGTTTTACTTGTTAAGGCCTTTCGTATGGCTCACAGGCACCTCATGATACTTTTTCTTTTGGCGACATTCTTTCTGAATGTCCTTGTGTGGAGTACCCTTCAGTGAGGTCACAAGGTCAAGGAGCTCACATCACCCTACTGTTTATTTTTGAGAGGCTCCAATTTTCATAGACACACAGTCCCCGGCGAATTCCTAAATAAACGAAACGAAATTTTAGAAATTCAGAGAGTTGTCTATGTTTATTAATTTCATGTACACTCCCCCCAATATCAAACCCCGGGGTGAGTGTAAAATAACACCCACCAAGTTGTTTGACTTGGTGAGAAGTGTACTTGAAATTTCTTAGGGTGGAGTCCCTCCACTATGTTAGAAAAATCTGGCATCCTAACGCCCCATTGACAATGTGTCGGTCACGGGAATAGAACTGAAGACCTCGAGTACGAGAATCCAAAGTTATAACACTGCGCAACGGACTCTACTTACAAATATACGTTTCAAAAATTGTTATGAAGTTACCTAATGCTGTATAAACTGCATGCGGATCTAAAATAAATTTACACACGTTTCAGAAATAATTATGCTGAATAAAATGCAGTGTGAATTACTGAAAGACTGTAGTGTGAATCTAGAATAAATCTAGAAAATATTATTACTGAAAGACTGTAGTGTGGATCTAAAATAAATCTGCCGGATGTTGTTGTAAACAGCTGTCGCAGTGTACTTTGTATAGCTGGAAGTCAATAACTTACCTGGAATTTGCACGGCTATATAACCTACTGAAATTAAAGCAAGATAATGCACATCAAATTTATCAGTTAAAAGGCGTAAAATATTATTTTCTGTTACAAATTATGCTGATCCACACACACACACACACACATACACACACACACACACACACACACACACACACACACACACACACACACACACACACACACACACAAATCGCGACGGTCACGTAATGTTATGAAATGTAACTGCTTAATTACTCTACGAGTTAGCTCCCTTTACAGTACAAGGAAGACAGACAGAGTTATCTCCTTTTAAAGAATGTCATCACCTATTATTAAAATATCAACAGTAGCTATCAGAAATAATTCATTATCGTGTTATACAAATAAAATTTAATTTTTCCTCTTGCTTCTCGATGACATTCAAATAACACTCTCATTGCTACCCTGGTGAGAATATACTTACCACCTTTTGCAAAAACCTTCGACCGGTTTAGATCAATATTTATTTTCGTGTATATTTCTTGACTGATCGGATCATGAAGATTATCGTATTTCAGCATAAGCTCATCTTTCAACATTTCAAGATAATCAAAATATTTGCTGTTATCTGATTTAATAAGCGATAGTTTCATTCTATCAAATTTACTAAAACAAATACCTGAAATGAAATTTCATCATTAAAGTCAACTGATAATTGCTGGCCATTAACCATTAATTTTTTTTTAATTTTGCTACTAACTCCACAGCTAATGTTAAATTTTCGAACATTATTTCTAAAGCTTAGACAAAATTGTGTAGTGTCCAATAGCTAACGTATTAATTCCGTCCACGCAATGTGATGATTTATTCTGATAACATTTGTTTAATAAAATTAGTGCAGGTATTTAGCGCTGCTTTAAAATCATTTAAATTTCATACACTTTTTTACGTATCCGCGAGGAATACCTTTTGCTTTTTTTGTCAATTTATTGTCATCTAAAATTACAGCATACATTTTACTTCTTAGTCCAACAAATTCCCTAACTGGCGCAAACATAAATTCATCTTTCATCTTGCCGATGACTTTTTTATTTGCATCATCATGAAATCCACTACTTTTTGGATAATCCGATAAATCAAATAAATTTTTATTGTTATAAATATCTTGATAAACATCCTCACATTTAATGTTATGAACAAGTGAATCCATGTTAGTAAATAGCAACTCCGAATCTGGCCACTCCTTATTGGTAAAATTATAGTGAAAATCGTACATTAGCCATTTTGATATATCAAGTACAGCTGCACCAACATAAATTGGTTTATTTAACTTTAAATTTGTCCTTCGTCGCTGTATTGCAACAAGATTTTCATTAAATATTTTCATACTGACAAAACCGTCATCGTTGACTAATTTATTTCTGCGATTTACATCATTTACAATTTCAATATTGACTCGCTTTCTGATATTTTCCATAGTCTTACCAAACACGGAATTGTTAATTAACTTTAAAAAGTTTTTCTTAAAGTCGGTTTTAGCAATAGCACGACGTTTCGTATTTAAATCAATATAATCTGACATCCAACGTGATTGATTAAATTGTAGCGCGCGATAAACTTTTCTCAGAATTAGTCCAGCATCTACTGCTTTTTTAAATTTTTAATGTATCACGTAATTTCTTTCATTTAACAAATTTGGAACTAGCTTATTAACGATCGAATATTTTGCTGTTGTCATTACCTGTTGTTCAGGAATTAATAAACTATAATTGATCAGCACTGACTCTGCACAAAACGGATAGTCGTTATGTAGATCATGTAACGAACTAGGATAATCGAGATCAACTTCAACACAATAACTGACATTTTCTGGGAGATTTTTCTCAGTTTCTTTAAGAAACTGATCTGGAGTTATCCAATGAAATCCACCACACGGCACTGGTTCTGACAAAAGCATAACCATATAAATTATTAGGATAAAGATAAATAATATAATTTGACGGTAAATTTTTATCGTAACTTTTTAAGTACTTATTATGAGCTACCGATTACTTTCTGTTATAACGCTAATTCCACCGCGAATTTCCTTTTCAATAAAGTTAAACATATCAACATCAGTTAAAAGATCCAATTCTATCCTTCTTGCTTTTAGCAGAGCATCCCATGACAATCCTGGCGCAGAATAATACCAACACGGATCTAATCCATAATTTTCATAACTAACTTTACGAAAACTCTCGAAAACATCTGCTAGTAATAAAACATCTGTTTTCAAATATAAATCATGATAATCACCAAGTGTCTTACAACCAAATTTATTCCAGGTGCATATTTGTAATCGTCATCTGTAATATTTTCATTTTTTAGCTGCGAGTAAAATTTATCTTTGTCAGGAAAAGAAGTTTCCTCAAATCTGCTCCAGTCGTCGAGATACTTATACGGAAAGACACCTTTCTTTTGTCAGAACGACGTGGTCTTCACCAAAGCAACATTTTAAATTATTGAAACTGCTGCAACTTTTTACAAGCTCATCCAATGGTGCTGCCATAAATTGCAGACTGTCGATAAAACGTAATTTGCCAAGCGTAACTGACATACACTTTTCAACATTGTTTGGAATACATTTTATTACATTATTTAATTTTAGTTTAGATTTAATTTCCTCATCGCCATATGCTTCGACACTGATATGACTATCATAACCACGAAAATCATGTAAAACGACATGAATAAAATTTCAAATTACTATCATTATGTGCTGCTCCGCGATATTGGCCGGTTAGATGACAGTGATCGCGCACTTTATCGCCGGACAGAGGTTTCTCGCAGATATGACAATTAACTGCCTCATCAAAATCAAGTTGTTGTTTGGATGTTATTTTTATTGGAGCTGTTTTAGATAATCTGTTGAAAATTTTATTAACATCGTCTATTAAATTTTTTAGTAACCACACGGCAGGATTTTTACCTCTGTAAAATTTTATTGGAAAAGAAAAATTATCATTAGCGCAACAAACTACTTTATAAGCGGCTCCACAGGGAACATGTTGTTGTATTTTCCTAATGTTTGATTTATTTGGATCATTTTCTGAGCCTGCCACAGAGACAAGTAGACACTCGAAGTCAGCGTAAATAACAAACGGAATATTTAATTTATTATTGTAATTATTAAATTTTAAAACTTTTTCTTTTTCTCCTGGCATTGTTATTCTTTGAACATTAATACAGTATTTAAGATGATCTTGAAGATTATCATCCTTAGAAAAACCTTGAAAACAACGGTAGCATAAATATTTCTTATTTTTATCTTTATTATATTGTCTGCCAACTAGGCCGTTAAAGATTTTTTTTTCTTCTCCAAACGTAATGATTCCTATAAAACAGCAAGTTTATTGTCGATTGCGAAGCTTTTTCTGAAATGTACCTTGATAAACATTTTCACGCTCGTCAAGACCAAATATATTAACCGAAATATTGTTTTGTTTTTCAAACTTCGGTATTGATTTTCTGCAACTGGAAACTCAATGCATTTAAAATTTATTTTGATACGTGACTAAAATACTTGTGAATGCGATCGGCATTTTTTTCTGCTGGAAATATCGCAGAAAGAATAGCCCACTGGAAACATCTGTTATTGAAGTTCTTTACGTTTATGCAACATTTTTTGTTTTTAATTTTTTGAGGGAGATCAACGTAAGAACTACCACGAAGTGCGTCATATTTCACTGTGTGAAATAAAACTTCTTTTATCATTTCAAATTTCCAACTTGATCCTGATGCAATAAATTCCTCCATTTTTTAAAATTTATTTCTTGATGTATTTCATCGGCGACTGAGGAAATATTTGTTCCAGCTAATATTTTTCGTGATTTAGCTATTAAATATGGTTCGGTAATTCGTTAGTGAAATCTACGTTATCGAGTATATCTTTTTGAAGTACATGTACCTTTGATAAAATAACATGATACTACACTATTAGCTTGATACTTTTATGTACTGAAAGTTCTCGCGTTACAGTCGGATGCAGAAGATGAAACAAATTTGTAGAGTTAACATTTGCTAAAATATTTTGATTATCAAATTTATAACTGTTATCAAATCCTGCAAAAGAGGTAGCTATTTTTGTAGATTCTCCTATGAGGCTCTCTTTGGCTATATCTCGCAATTTCAGCATTATATTTATATAACATTTTTTTATATATTTAATTGATATCTCACAGCACACTGCGCACGCGCTAGTTGAAAAACCAGTTAAAGATATAAAAATGCTCATAATATAATGAAACAAAATCTGACAAGCGCAAGCGAGCAAGAATATTATTATGTTCATCTCAAGTATAACTCGTACGCGGGGAATATGTTGGGGTCAATGATGCATATCAAGTACGGTCAAGCGTTTGGTAAAGCAACACCAACGGGTTACAAGATTAGCGTAAAAGGCAGGAACGCCGAGCGAGTAGAAATGTTTACGAAAGATTTTATTTCCACTTTGTTTTGTGATGAAATTCCAGAAGGACAACGAGTATATAATTTCAACGACGCGTTTGCTGATGATAACACTGAAAACTTGTCTTTACAAAGTGAATTTCAACCTCATCCTGTGTTTGATTTATATGAGGCATCTGATAAAAGAATTATTCGAAATATCCAAACAAAAAAGTGCTAGGAAAAATAAATAACACCGGTTATCTTAAAATAAGTGTCAGAGGAACACTAACTGATAAAGTCAGTTATTACAGAAACAGATTTATTTACGAAACATTTAACGGACCTATACCTAATGGTTTAGTGATAGACCACGTCAACGGGATTAAAACAGATAATCGTCTAGAAAATTTAGACCTGGTCACACCAAGAGAAAATAGTAAACGTAGAATTGGTGGTAGTTGTAATTTTAAAAATCCCAAAATACCAATTATTTCAGTGAATCTTGAAACTGGTGAGGAACTAAGATTTCCTTCAATAACAGCTGCAGCAAAACATTTTAAAATTCATCCACAATCAATAAAAGATGTACCAGATGGCAGAAACAAATCAGCAACATCACAATTAACATTTGACAGAATCATCTTCAAATGTGACGATTAATTATCTAGCTCAGTTTTGGTAAGACAATTATGAGCAAACATTAAAACATCATCTTTGTTAAATTTTAGTGTAATAAATGCACTGTCATTAGGTTTATTTTTTTTCTGCCGCTATTAGCAGAATCTTATTAGAATCACCTTGCATAACAACAACGTCAACAGAATAAGAACTATACCCTGATAAACATTTTCTCACTGCTTCGGCTAATGCTCTGTAATTTAATATATCAACTCTCTGATGATACTTTATCTCGTTAGTCATCTTATTATTATAAATTAGATAAAAACATATTATAATATGGCTTTAATGAAACGACTTGCTGATATATATGCTAACGATAATTTTACAGCAGGAGATGTTGTCTCAAACGATGAAATTTCTGGCGACATAACATGTGAGTCGGTCGAATACACAGAAGACGACATTTTATTTAACAATGACGATGAACAAGACGAGATCGTGGACGTGATTGATAAAAAAATTACAATATCTGGACGATATAATGTTAAGTATGATATTGCCATAAAAATAATAAAATTTAATTTTACCATTGCCGAGCAACATATTTTTTGGCAACTCATTAAACCTTTTCTTAGTGTGAAAATTGCTGGCCAACAAAGGAGCATAAAATACGATTTTATTTTTGTTAAAATATTTAATTTGATGCCAGTCGATACTGCAAGAAAATTACATTTAATGTCGTTGTGTAGACCGGTCTGATGTAAATCTGTACTGCTAAAATACGAGCAAATTTATAACAATATTATTTCGAAGTCGATGAAATCGACCGAGTTGGAATCCAGCTGTTAAATTTATTGCTGTATCCTCTGCATTTAACTAAACTTTTATTGCCGTTTTTCCTGATAACTTTTTCAATAACAAATATATCATGCTCAGTTTTCTGCAGTTCCTGCTCGTAAAAGATAACGGTTATTGGCTCACCCAAAAAACCTTTTAGCGCATATGTTACAGGTATTTGTCAGTAAAACTTTATCAACAACAAATACGTCCTCGCTCCAGTTATGAGTATATCCTTTTTCAATTTTTTTTTTGTCAGAGAAATTCTAACTTTATCACCAACTTTAAATTTATGTCTGCGATACATGTTTTCATTTGCAAGAATCGGATTTTTAATTGCATCATTTAGTGACATTTTTATTGATCTGTGCCTCGTGTTATTATATTTACCAACAATCTGCTGTAGATTGTCAATATATTTATTTGTATTTTTAGCTGTCAAATGTTTATGTATCAGCTCGTTTAGTGTGCGATTAAATCGCTCGACGATAACGCTCCTACCTTCATTTCCCGTAACATAATTTTTTATGTTATTTTGCTCCAAAAACTGCTCAAATTTTTTATTAAAAAACTCCGCTCCATGATCGGTCCAGATTCTGTTTCGTTTTCTTTCTGTACTTGTTATTATCTGTTTAAACGCATCAGTTATTGATGTTCCTGTTTTATCTGAAACGGGTACACTAAATGCGTATTTACTAAAAACATCTACAACATTAAAAATATATTTCTTTGGAGCGCCATCAACGCCAACGTAAAACTGAGCAAGATTTGACACATCAACTAAATCTATCGCCCAGATATCTTCAACGGCATTTGCGACAACTTTACGTAGCGGAAATTTTTTTTAGGTTTATGTATTCAACTGCCAGATCATCATATAATTCTTTTCCGAGTCCGAGTTTATATTTTGCTCCAATAAATCCCTGCACCAGCCTTCTATCAAGTCGTTCCCTGATTCCTTCTGGTTTTATGTCGCGTAGTTCATCTAACATTACTTCATCACAGCCGTGCTTATCTTGCTCGCCACCAGAACGTCCAACGTCCCGGTAGCAGATATCGTGACTCACTGCTATTGCATCAACTTGATTGTAAGGCTCTTGTCCGGGCAGCGGATTATCATTTTCATCTAGTTGTTTATCTAGTTGATTGTACGGTCCAGTGTATTTATGACCTGGTAATGTCCAACCTCCTTTTGGTTTTGGTAACTTGCCAATTAATTTATGTATATCTATACCTGTTCCAATTATTTCTCTGTTGTTGCATTTCTGACAGTACGTAACAATTTTATTTTGCCCCAGACAGAGATCTCTATCACAATAGCACTCGCATATCATTATTTTTTTAATCATATACTAAAACAACCTTGTAGCATATTCCAGCTCCGGATAATTTCTTTAAAAACTTACTTTTTCTTTTTCCACATATTGCACAAATACTTTTCAGCATTATCCTGTTGTTCTTTGCGTTATCTGTTGTTTCATCTTTATTTTCTGTTTCAGTTTTGCATTTGAGACAATATGTTGACATATTCCTTAGTTCAGATAAATTAATTGCAATCTCATCATTGACGTGAGAAGGTTGATTGTCAAACTGTAAAATAAATTTTTAAAAATTGAATTTAGGCTGGGACATTTGTTTTATAAACATTATACAATAGTATCCACAAGCTGATGTTCCAACTGGCTGAATCTGATTAGACGAATAATTTATTATTTAATATTTTTTGTTGATATATTTTTTTTTACTACATCACTGGGAGGAATTCAAAATGAATCAAAATAGTTGTTATTGTAAACTGCTACCCAGTGTGTGCCAGATCCGTCGTTAAAATCTGGTATATTTATAACACACGAACCACCAGCTGGCGCATTGTCAAGTTCATCTTTGGAATAAACTCCGCGAAATTTTTTTAATTTTTTTTTAGCTTATCAAGTATATCGAAGTTACTTAACGCGGGCGTGTTCCTGGTAATGTTAGTCCTCGACCTATTCCAGGCAGATTGGGCAACAGACTTCCCGCTACTCCCACCAATAATGGTCCTATAAATCCGCCTTTTTTTTGTTTTTCGCGATCGCGTCTTTTTTTTCGTTGTTGTCTTTCTTTTTGCTGTCATTCGTTGTGGCATTATATTAAAGTTTTAGACAAAATTTTCTTTATACCGTCTCCAGAGACAGCCTTTTTTGTTGCGCCAGATGCTGCTGCTAATCCTAATGTACCAAGTACGGGCAAAATTTTAGATATTAACGTTTTGGCTATTGTGTCCATTGCCAGACCAAGAAAACCGCCACTCACCGCATTTACTTGCGACATGCTTAGATTTAAAACAAATGGTTTACCGCGATCGTATTTATTTATCTGTGTTTTAGTTAGCATTAATTTTGTTAAAGTACCGCTCGTTGTCGACGAATTTCATTTTTAGTGATACCGGCCTATACTTAGCAATAGCAGCCGCTAATTTTTCATCTTGACCGTCAGTTAAATATATTTCTTTTTCAATGTATTTTGTCATATATCAAGAGAGTTATATTAAACTTGGACTGTCATTTTACCTTCGACAGTCAATTGTTATAAATCTGTCGCTGATCACCAGCGCGCATAAACGTACAACGCATCTGGAACCATACCTAATGTCCAGGCAATTTCCATATCAGCTATCGAATCAACACCTCGCTCGCTGCATTTACTAACATCAAAATAAAATATCGGATAAGTTCTACGAAATTCCTCTACTGATATTTGTTGTTGTTGTTGTTGTTGTTGTTGTTTTTGGGCTTAACGCCATTTTTCAGCACACGATAGGCTATACATGGCGGCCAGTATTAATGGTGGAGGAAGAAACCGGAAAATCCCCGGAAGGAACCACCGACCCACGAGAAGCTACTGGCAAGCTTTCTCACATATCTACATTCGCCGAATCTTAGACTCGAACCCACGCAGACAGAGGTGAGATGGCAGTGATCCGTAACGGAGAGCGCTTTAGACCATTCGGCCACTAGGGGGCCCCTACTGATATTTGAGATCCATCTCCAACGTCCTGATATTTCTGCACTGCGTCCATAATATACATGTACGGTCGAGTAAGATTTTTATTAGAGTCATCCGCAAAATTGCATCCTATCGCTTGTTCCGGATATTTCTTGGAGTTTATTCTAGCGTATATTCTCCTGACACCAGCGTGGTCAAATATTGCGTTATTTTGTTGCTGGTTACCGCGTCACGCTTGTCGCTGAAATACAAAAAATAATTGTTGTGATAGTTGTTCGCTTGACGTTGTTGTGACGCTCCATGTGTAGTCGGTAGTATTTGGAACTGCAGTCTGATATATTTTATGTTGCTGAAAATAAATTTTCTTTGTATATTTTTGAAGCATATCATTTAATTCTACTGCTTTTGTAAATGACGGTGTTACTCGTGGCATCCACAAAGCATGTTTGTTTATGATAAATTGTACATCGGCGCCGCCAACCCGAAGTAAACAATCATTTTCTTCTGCCCTATCTAAAATAAGTGTGTGTTTAACTCCACGAAACACATTATTGTAATCGCGACAAAATCCAAATATTGTACTTAATGGCAGCATCATTGTAATTTGACATGATCCTGCTGCAAGTGCCTTTCTCCTAACATAACCATCATTGTAACGTATATTTCTTACGCTAATTGCGTCATTAATCAAGTTTAACATCACAACACCGTCCGCAGCTGCACCTGGTGGTGTTATACCAAGATTATTACAAACAGCAGTAAGTGAAACTCTTGTAGAGTCTGCGTTAGCTCCTGCAGCTGGTGGGGCTATACCAAAATTGGCAGCATTAGCAATAAGAAAATTTCTTACAATTACATCATCTGTAGCTGCATCAGCCCCATGCTCTAATACTACTCTTGAAATAAATTCACCTGGCGCAGCTTCACCAGATCCAGTGTCCTTAAATCACGTCATGTTAGTTGCAGTCGATCTAGAGTAATCGTCACTAAACGAAATAATATTTAGTATTGTACTTGCAACTTGTAGGTGACTTGAAATATCTTCCACTGTGTGATTAGATAGCTGATACCTGGTACTTTTAAATAAGCTCCAGCCGTTGTTTATGAGAGCTATTTCTGCTCCAGCTGAAATTTCAGCAGGTTTATTAGCTACTGTCATAATCTGACCACGAACTTCCAACATTGCTTTATGAGGTAAAAGAAATACATCCTCGTCGTGTGTATTAAATGTTCTAACGCCAACTATATTAGGCGCATTCGAATTTTCGTCGAGATATTCAACATACTCAAATTCTGTTACTGTATCATCTACGTCATAGGTCTCCGCCAAGTCGAGGTAATCTATAACAGACATTTTTTATTCATTAGATTATATAAAATTTGGTGCTGTTGCCTTGGATATTAATTTTTGTATAATTTGCTCTCCTCTTAGCGATAAAAGATTTTTGTTGCCTTTATCATTGCACGTTTAGTTTCTTCCGTCGGTGCGATTTCTGATATAACTTGTTTTATTTCTGGCCTGTTGCCCTTCATTTTGTCAGCTATTTTTTGTCCCACCGCAGATGCAGCTCCGGTCGCAAAGGCTTTTGATGCGTCCAGTGCAATTGGAGCAATTTTATGCGCTATCCCAGGAGCACTTTTAATAATTTTAGTAACTATATTTCCTAAAAATCCTCCAACTATTTTTCTTCTGTAAACTTTTTTCTTTGTCTCATGGTATACAACGAGGTTGTTCAAAATCACGCAACGCGCCTACGCAACGCGCAGGTGTCGGTAATAAGTAACAACTTCATTGTTAAGATCAAGTTGTCGTCCAGACTGATCAGTCAGTTGTATATTTATTCTGTTATTTGATCTTCAACATTTAGCGGATAATAAATAACCTGCCGTGGATTAATTTGCATAAGTGAACCATGTGGAACGTCCGACGAAAAATTGTATATTGTTTGTCCTTTACTGCCTTTAGCGAGTAAGATCCAGTTGCAATAAAGCAATTTATTAATATTGTGTTTACGTCAGTTATATTTACTGGCAGATCACCATCATATGTTACAGTTTGTTCCGTAATTGATCCGTTTCGTTGATGATAAAATTCGAGCAGTGACGCAGTGCTTGCTGGCGATGAAAAATCGATCATCATATTATTCTTTAATGTTATTCTAGCGTGTAATGTGGTATAATATGGTGTCAGCTCAAAGTATCTTGAGTAAAGTTTTATCAAACTGTTATTGAATAATAATATGGATAAACGAGCAAAGTACAGAAAATATATAGAAGATCTAAACAAAATTGCTCAATCTCATGTAGAATTTAAGTAAAAAGTTAAAGAAGCACGACATGGACAAGTAGTTGCTGCGGAGGAATCAGCTAGAATTTTAAAACCAGTTACTGAGGCTTTACTTGGAAAACAATCTGAAACTTTACCGCCCTCGGAAGAATAACATAAAAAATTACAGGAATACCACACAAGCGGTGAGTTATACGCAACTAAAATCCGTTGCCGATAACAAGCTTGATAAAACCGGTGGAACGGTTACAGATGGATTGCCAACAACCTCGCCACCAGCTAATGAGACTGATGCTATTAGTTATGCTCAGTTAAGACAATCCGGTGGATCAATGTCAGGTAATACAAATATGAGAAATAACAAAATAACAACGTTATATGTTCCAGTTAACCCTAATGATCTGACAAATAAAGCGTACGTTGACAGCCTGTCTAGTATAAAACGAACTAAAAATAATGTTGGGTTTATTCCAGCACTTTTTAAGGCAACTGATAACCGAGTTGGGTTTGAGGTAAGCGCATCAACACATTATCCTGAAAATTATCCTCATCACGCTTTCTGATAGACAAGAATGGACTACTAACGGAGAAGTTGAAAACTTTTGGATTAAAATTAAATGTCCCATTGCAGTTGCTATTTGACAATTTCATTTGCGAGGTTGATTAAACTCTAGTGTTGGTCGAATTTATAATTGGCGATTGGAAGGATCAAACGATAATATCGACTGGGTAATATTTTACAGTACAGAGAACACGTATATTTCAACAACACAATACTTTACAACTCCAACAAAAAAGACTGTCAACAAGTACTTGTATTTTCGGGTTTATGTTATCGCTGCTGAACATCCGTTTCCAGGACTGACAGCATTTCAAATATACACACTTGATGATCAAATTTAATCAAACGTTGTAAAATAATGTCTGAACCAGCAATTATAACCGTTGCAAGAGAATTTTATGATAATATTTTTAACCCACATAAAGATGTTGGAAACAGATCACTAGTGGCACGTGTGATAAATACTACAAAAATTTTCACAATTACAATGATAAATTCTCCATTGTCAGAAGAAGAAAAAAATTTTGTTCGTGTTATGTATATGCGAGGACCACAACTAATAAAAGCAATAAAAAAACTTTGATATTATAAACAGATACTGTCATCCTGATGATTGTCTAGAAGAACAAAAACAAGTTGAAATCCTGTTTAAAAAATATTGCTCGAGCTTGATCTTAAAAATATAAATTTGATAACACGATCAGGTTTATTAACACGAATAGCACAGGAGGAACAAATAAACGATAACTATAATTGTCTCATGAAACTAGTGGAATCTAGGACAATATGAATGAAAAGGGGCAAGGAGTTACTCAATATTTTTTTTAAAAATAGCAATTTTTAATTATCTCGGTATGTTCTACCACGACAAGGAAACCCTAGTTAAAATCGTTACAATGGCAGCGGATACAACTTTAATCATAAAAGTATACTCAAACGCAATTCTACCAATGATACGTAAAAAAGACCCGGAATTTGATTCGATTATTGTTGACAGATCTCTAAAGATAATCAAAGATTTTGATTATGAAATTAGTCATGTCAACGATGTTTCTCGAGAAAAGTTTTTTGAAGAAGTAGCACAAACAAAGCTGGAAAAAAAGACTGATTCTTATTACGATATAAGTGGAGAAAGTGATGTTCCACTTCCATCGCTCCAACGCTCTAGACAATTATCATTGCGAAATTATTCTCACAAAACCGTACGAAAAATTAATGCTAAAAGTAGCTTCTGTTATTGGTCTTCTCACAATTGATGAAGACAGACTACGAAAATTAATGCTAATAAATTTCATAGTCGCATACGCAATTATCAGACAATATCTCGTTCTCAGAAATTTTATGTTGGATCAAATAAGCTTGGTACTAGGGTTTATTGATGAAACAGAAAGAGAATACGGTAATTTAGTAAATAAAACAGACTTGTATGAACGTGAGGTAGAAAACACTTTTGATTCCTATAGTTGGTTAAAGAAAAATGAGGTACTAACAAATGAACGATATAAGGATACTTCGTCAGATGTTTATGACAAGTACAGAGATTTTATAGCTGATCCTAACAATAACAAGTTCCGTGATTTTCCTGATTCAGTTGTTGGTGCTAGAAGTTTTACTATCGTGTAAAAATTGTAAGCAAATATTGTATAATGAAAAAACAGATCGTCGATTTCAATCATATTTCAGAAGAAATTCCAAAACAAGATGTTGACGCACTAATGCAATGTTACAGATATCATCATAAAAACCTCTGGTGTGTAAAATAATGTTACAAGCATTACAGTAGAATACTTCGAGTAATATCATATTTACCACTGCTAATGACCAGCTCTGGTATAATCTCAAATAGAACATCATTAAACCCATTTTTATTAATAATATCTGGTGTTGGTGTTTCTCTTTCAACAGGGTGTAAGAAAATTGAGCCTCGACTTGAGACCAAAAACAAAATACTTGTAAAACAGCAAGTATCACTTACAAAAAAATTACTTGATCAGATACGATCTTATTTGCTATGATATGGACGATTTAATACACGAGTTTCGTATTATTGACAGTATGTCAACAGATATTTTACCGATGAGAGTTAGCAAGTATTTAAAAAAGATTATCATAAAGCATGGCTGTAACAGTAGTAATAGAAAACAAGGTTTTCTAGATCAGAGACCCCCTATCCCCAACAAAACATATTTTGTCAGAAATATGCTAGAAAAAGCTTTATCATGTGAAAGTCATTATTTTGAGTTAGAAAAGATTGCTGAAGAAAATATCAACATAGAAGGGTTTTGGAGGGGGAAGGGGGTCTCTGAGTTTGAAACCTTGTTTTCTATACTACTCCTATGTTAATTACAGCTCATCTTTTTGAGGGAATTTTTCATAAAATATCAATCACAAGAACTATTGTGTAGCTGCGTTACATCTGCGTTATTTTCTTCAAACATTTAAAAGATTTATAGATGTGTTTGGAAAGGTGAGAATCCCTAATGAGAAGTAATTACAAAGTTAAAGGACTTGCAGAGAAAAACTGTAAGAGCGTGGATGTTATAAATATTTCACAACCAGAAATTATTTTGTAAAGTTTATTTTTCATTTTCTGATATGAAAGCATTTGATATGCTTATTAAGACATTGCAAAACTTTAGTAAATAATATCGGCATGAATGTTTTGAGGAACTCATTCCTTGTAAATTAATGCTGATATTACCCTTGCAATGTGAACAAAGAATGTTTCGCGAACGACATGACCCTGCCATGCAGTGTTTTTGGCAAAGAAATTTGGAATATCTGAATCTACCTCATTAGGTAAGGTGGACTCGTGTATAGGGGATTCTGAAAAATGTCAGAACGTTAATCCGGGTTTGCTCAATCAAACAAGGTGTTGATTATGTGTCTGAAAAGATGTACACGAACAACCTCAGGTAATAAACTTTATTCTTGCCCAACGAAACTTAACTTAAGCTTCAACGCGAAGAACCTTGGAAAGGTTTGTGTGTCTCTGACACGCACCAATAATTTACTCAACAAAAACCCACTAATAGGCTAAAGCAAAACACTTTAAAGCGGGCTGTGTCTTTGATTCACACCAACAATTTGTCCAGCAAAAAGTAACTTAAAGCCACTAGGGGAACACCTTAAAGTGGTATTAGCCCAAACAAACCAAACATTTTGTGTATCTTTACTGTATTGTGCTCTTTAGGAAAGCCTTCTTAAAGGGCTCATTGAAACAAAACCAGGTCTTGATTGTACTTTTCTGAAGGACATTGACAGTCTATTATGTAAACCAGTCTTATTTGTGCATGATTTTGGACTGAAGGAGGCGTCGTAGCTTAGTGGTAAGCGTCTGGATCCTTTTGCATGAGTATGGGTTCAATTCACAGAACAGAAAGGTTGGCTGCTGTTTTGTGACCTTAAAGCAAGACGCTTTAGTCTCGTTGCCTTACAAATGTTAACTAAAACCACTGAACAAAACACCTTAAAAGGAGGACTTGTTTCGCATCTCTGATGCATACCAGTAATCATCTCTGATGCATACCAGCAATCATCTCTGATGCATACCAGTAATCATAAGAAATCGTAAGTTCTGACTGCGAGTCATTGTTTTCAGTTGCCATGTTATACTGGCACCAGTTCTAAAATCGTTACGCTATCTCCACAGTTTGCATTATCTTTTCAGTGTTAGTTGTCATCATATAAAGATTCATGAAAACATTGAAATCTTTGACCTCTATCTTCACATTTATTGGGTGTTACGTGAAGGGTTATAGCAACGTTTGACAGATGATATTCTATCAAGTTATTTTGGGCTGGTGGTTATTTTCTGTTCATAAACACTAGCATTTGGTGGTTTGATCCATTCTGGCTTTGTGTTGAAGAAGTTATAATAGATTTCAATGACGATGCTAGTTTTGAATATTGAGAATAACCACGTTAATGTTAAGTCATACATTGGTGATACTGTTTCAAAAGATTTTAAAGGCATGACAGTTTGCACGTAGGGAATGTCAGTTGGTTACCCCTGTATATACTTTCTTATCCCTTTCTGCGTTATATTTAGTTTTTGATGCCTACGGTAAATGTCTGCACGACAGGAATACATAATTAGTTGGGCAAGTTAGCCATCAATTTTCAGATATGAAATTTCAGTGAAGTTGGTGTTCTTTATGTTGTATTTTTCTGACCAGAAAGAAAAAAAACACAAGGTAAAGTTATTGGAGTAAGCAGTATGGTTTAAACACGGAAAAGGAAAACCCAATACATTTTGACTTTCGTCTGACTCTACTTGTTAAATGAATGTTCACTAGTTTCGGAATCTAGATCAGGTAATAATATCTTAAACAAATGCATATTTTTTTGTTTAAAAAAATTCAAAAGAGTACAACGACAGCTAAAATGGTAATCCATAGTTTTCCCAAGCATCACGTCTTGGAAAACTTTTGTTGTTAGTCATCGGAATATTGATGCTGATCTTACAAAATAAAACCGTTTGTTTCCTGAATATTCATAGCTCTTGTATATGTTGAGACTTGACATGTTCGATTACAACACATTCGGTAATGTTACGCTAAATTCACAAAACTACATGCTTGTTTTATCCAAATTGGCGCAAAGGGCGAGTTTGATATGGCGTATGGATGCGACAAAGCCGTTCAGTTGATATGCATCCATAAGTCGGATCAAACGATTTGAACCACCCAACTCAGAAAAAGACACGAATGTGTTTTCTCATATGCCATCTATTTTACGTTTTCCAATTATCCTTTGCTATACAGTGTGAATAAAGTTAAAAGCATGATGGAATTTATACAAGTTGGATTCGATGCAGTTGATAATCTGAACAAGCAAAAGTAAGTGAAAACACCAAAATTGTTCCAGTCTGGGTGTGCGATAAAACAATTACGTACTAAACATCCATACTGAACGCTAGATCATCATAAAATATTAATAGGTATATAACACAATTTAGTAAACAGTTTCACACGTTAATAAAGCGTCAGTATGACCTAATTGCTTCAAAGTAAAAATTATCAGGTGAAACAAGTTTATTTAGCTTTTGTCTAAATGTTTGGTTTCTTCTATGTATAGAAGACCCATTAAACATTTTGGGGAAAAAAAATCAGTCCATTGGTAGCTTTTAAAATGTTAATTGCCGTAATAAAACAGTACCACTGGCGAAAATAGATTTGAGATAGCTCCCATGGATCACATCAGCAGAAGCCCTAATAGTGCAAGAACAACTGTCAGAAAATGTGAAGTAGTAGGATACGTGTTGTCCAGTTTGATATACTGCACTAGTAATTCATCTAAGCTGTTATTTACAGTCTGCCCTGGTTTCTAATTTTAGTTACATAAACCATATTTGTAGACCGAGTTTCCTTTGTCTTGGAAATTGCTTTTTAATAGTTGGCTATAAATGTCCATTTCTAAGAAGGTGCGTGATGTGCAGCGAAGAATGACAATTGCCAGCGTTTCTGATTGGCCGAAGTTTCCAAGGGCACACCTCTATTTATTTATAGTAAAAGAGAAATAAAAAATGTCGAACATGAAATGCAATGACCTGTACGAACAGTGATGGGAGGTCAGAAATAAGCAGTCTTCAAGTACAAATCATATAGGACATGTAGGCGTTCAGTACCGACTATTTCAGTACCGTGTTCATGTTTTAGAATTTGGTTACACATACCTTAAAATGACAATTATTCACTTTATTTCGATCCTCGTGCATCCATATTCATTGGAAAGTCATTATATACAGGTTCTGATATATACATGAAGAAACATCAATCTTAAAAAACGTGGACAATTTAGGACTAAGTCAGCCTTTAGTATAATGCAGTACAAACCGAATTGAATGTCGCGTTCTGTGACGTCACCATGAAAGCTGAGCGTGTTAGAAAAATTCGCACTAACCCGTCATTTGTTATGGTTGGGCCCTACGTCCTCCTTTTTTAACCTATTGTATCCACCACAGCCTCCCATTTGCTTGTAGCCCCTACCGATTTTAAAAGCGAAAAGCATCAATGATATAAAAAATGCACAAAACGTAACAATATCATTCATCAATTTATAATTTTAAATCTTATTGTTGCCAGGAGGTTCCTAACGCTGTCAACTTGTTGAATTTTCAACCAAACGGAAGTTCTAAATGTAAATAAGCAGACAAACTGCTCACTGTTCTTTTCTGATTTTTAGAAGAGTCCATTTCGGTAATAAAATAACTGTGACGTCTGCGTCTAATATTTATAATGTTTCGTTTAAATATTTCTAGAAAGAATGGAACCAATAAAAAGGAAGAACTCTTTTATAGATGTGTTGAACGAGGTTTAACTTCAAAATTTACGCAGTTGGTTTGATTATTAAAGATGGCTAAATACATTACATATGTTGCTTGAAAAAAAAAAAAAGACTCCCCCATTCAAATATGGCGACCGTGTTACTAAAGAAACCCCCAAATGATTTCAAACGCCAACAACTTGTTTGGGACTCCTGGCGATAACCAGGTTAGAAATTATAAACTGATTAATTAAATGACTAAGTACGGTGCATTTTTATATACTCGCTGTTTTTGTTTCCAAAATTGTTAAGCGGGGAGGGCACAAACAAACTGGAGGGTATGCAAATACAATAATTTATTACCTGGTCACCATAATAAATGTTCCTAGCAATCACAAATTTTCGTCTCGAGGAGTTTTGATGAAATCTAATGTGCAGAGTATTCAACAGTCAGGATTGAATAGACTTTAGCTAAACTATATCAGTATTAAAGTTCAGAACAACATTTAATATTTAATTTACGATGAGTAAGTGCATCTACATGAACACGTTTATCTATCTATCTATGAAGTTCGTTGATTTTGCTTCCTTTTTTCAATTTTTCGTAACGGCGGCAATATCTGAACCAGTATCGGAATCATTTATACAAAGCTGAGCAACCTCTGTGCCAAGATCTTTTTTCCATAAATTTTGGTTAAATATTTGTCTTCTGCTGCTCTAAGCTTATATTATACTATATTCTGCATTTGATTTGCTTCAAATAATCTACAGTTCATTAGAATTAGATTCTATGTGTGAGAATAAATACGTACATCTCGTACAAAAGGTGCAATAAATGTTGTCCTGATAGACGAAAATAAGTTAAATGCCCATTAATTACAAATATACTCACAAGAAATCACGACCGGAAAGAGTTCTGGTATGCACATACGTACGGATATTTGAATTACAATAGAATAAGAGGAAAATTCGGTTCCTCTTTTTCTTTTTTCTTTTTGTTTTTTGAGCCGCGGTTGTTCAAGGGTTAGCGTGTCGAACTCGCAATCAAAAGGGTGTGGGTTTGAATCCTACCATTGGATGAGCCTCGAATGGCTATCGTTGTGTTTACTTCTTTACATCAGAATTCAGGGCACTAAATAAACTACTCGTGTTACTGTGCCGTAAAATGTCAAACCAAGCCATAATGAAGACGTTGGTGATTACATCGGTTAGAAACACAATACTAGCACACACTGTTCCGGAAATTGCTGCCACATCTTTTACATTTATGCTGTAAATGTATGAGTTTCAAATAATATCACCAAACTTACTTCTGAATATATTTTACAGAAAGTTTTATCTGCATTTAATAACAATTTTATAACTTATTTAGTTACGATAACTTCTTTTGTTACTGTAATATTTCATTTACATGAACGTCACGATGAAGTAGACTTTAAATGGTTTACAGTAAAATCTCAATTACCAATTTTGAGGCACAGAGAAAGAATTCCGGAACAATATTTAATATCATCTAGGTGTAAGGAACAATATGGTACTAACTAAAAGCTTTTTCTGTACCTTTATATAAAGAGCGTGTACGAAATAATTTTTGTGCATGTACAGAAACAACGTTATCGTCACCCGTGGTTCGAACGTCAAGTCATTATCTGAATTGGGATAAATTTGAGAGTAAATTTTGTTGTAATTAAATTATTGACCGTGTGTTGTTTACATATCTTCTGCCATTTTCTCGCCCGATAAATTTGTTAGACACAAGAAGGACAGAAACCAAAAGACGTTCGACCCCCTGGTAAAATATGCTGATTTTCGTTTTCCTACTACAACATGCCATATGATGTATTGTAAATAGGGGTCACACAGCAGGACGAGAAAGTTGCTTCCCCAAAATAAAACGTACAGCTGACATAACGAATAAGTATAAATCATATAGTAAACATTTCTCGATTTAGAAACTGTCACAAGTTTTGCAAAATATAAAATTGACCAAAATTTACAAATACTTAAAAACGATTACATTTTGAGTCAGACAAACTAGTTACTGCCGGGATTCAAGCGAACACAACCTGTTATGGACCGCAAATAAATGATACATTGCGATTATAACCTCCAGCTCAGAAGAATCTACGTGGTACATCAACACCGTACTAGTAGCTATATATTTTCCCCTAATTTAAACTTTAGACCTATTAAAATATGGTAACATGGTATTCATTTCATGTTGTTTTCTTCCTTTTACACTTCAAGTAATATTTACTTTCTAAAATATCTTTTTTTTCGCCTTGTGATTACGATATTTGAAAGATTTTAATTTCATGTACAGTGAACATGGATCAAAGATTTTCCTGAATCAAAAGACTATTTAAATCATCTAACATGTTATATTTTACAACAAACCAATTATTGCGTAGCGTACTGCTTGTGATAGTTGATGTTTTAATGGTGCAGATGTTTTCTGTGTATTGTTATAATTTGTCTCCGTACACGTTCTTCATATATTGAACCTCTCGATTTTTTATATAATGTATCGAACGAATCTGTTGATTTATGCTCCATAAATCTAGCCTAGTTCAATCAGACTCTCGTCTTTTCCGTCAAGCCAAGAAAGGAACTTTGGATGGAATTCGCCGCCATTGAGAATTATATTTGGGACAACTTTTGTTCATATTAAACAACATGGCCGCTGATGGAGCCAAAGTCACTACCGGAATTTCGTCTGCCTTTTCTGTCGCAATATATATAGTGTACTTCGCCAGAGGCAAATCACCAAACCCATTAAATATATTGTATTTCTACAAAACATCCAAACTTTTTTCTCGATCTGATGGAATGGCCAAGCGATGTTCTGATTAATAGCGACATGCAAGGGACATCCTACGGAGCTTAGCGAGAGAATCTGATTTAGCGAGATAAACCACAAATATCGCAAAAAAACCTTTAACATACGAAAGTTGATGTTTATTTCCACATATAATCTCAAGCATTTGCATACATGTTAACATCAGATACGGTGTGCTACTTAAAAAGAACATGTCCAATGAATTTCATACCTACTCTCGTTCATAAAGTCATCTTCAGTAGAATAAGGAAGGTGCAGTGATCAAAATAACTGAGAGTTTAAATTGTTTGGAAGATTTAGATTCGAATTACAGCGTGTAATAAATGGATGACTGACAACATAAAAGAAACCTCAACAAAAACACGCCTGTTGGCAAATTCGCCAAATACTCCCATCCTCTCATGCAACTTCAAATCGCTCTGTCACACACCTGAGCGAAAAAAAAATCCTACCATTTTTGTTATACCGAAGCATCTTTCAGGCAGCCATGTACCTACTTACACAGGAACATAATAATATTGCTTCGTCCTGGCGCTTTCTCGTTCACGCTGATTCATCTGCATTGCATAATAATTGCTGTATCTTGGTGAAAAATCGAACATGTAAATGAAAATAATTCTCCTAATAAATGAACATAAAATGAAACAATACCTTTGATCTGGAATCGAATTTTAGGACTGGTATATGTTGACACCTTTATAAACGAAATGTTCACGCTTTAGTTTTTTGCTTGGTCAGGAGAACTCACGCAAGCAATACATTTTAAGGATGATCTTTAGTGTAAGGTTTGAGCATTTAGAGTTTTTGAAATATGGATATCTGACATGCTGATTTATCCAAATAATCCCACCCACCCACTACCACCTCTCTCCGCCCAATAACCCCCCCCCCCCCAAGGCAAACAAAACATGAACAAATGTAAAGATTCGTGCGGATTTTGTGGTGCTGAACTTAGTTAAATGTATTTATTATACATTAATGAGAGAAAAATGATATCGCCAGAGTAGCGATACCACTTTTATCACCACAGTGGCGATATCACTTAAGGAACGACTTTATTTTCAGATTAACTAAACATTTCTTCCCGTATGCATGCTATTTCAATTTTTATTTCCAATTTTAAGCAGATTTCATTTTTCTTTCTTTCTTTTTTTTTTTTCTTTCTTTCTTTCTTTCTTTCTTCTCGGGATGAACAGATATTAAAATGAGTCAGGACTGTAGATCCTCTAACAAACATTTATGTGATCAGTAAGGTGGACCCATAGAGATACCTCAAAACGAACTCCGAACAACGAAAAGTAAACTTCAAGTATTAACTTTTTTAAAATTACTTTCCACACGAATCGTGCAAATTACTAGTGACTGAATGCACATGACCTCTTGTTATTCGATATTATGTGACACCCAAACAATGTCGTATGCCTTTTATACCTTACGACACAAACACTTTTAGGAAAAAGCTATTGATTAAATACAGTAATACAATTATTTTAAGTAGTGATTTTAACTCTCAACACAAGCATAATGATGATTGAAAATTGTGGAAAAATCGGTCATTGATGAGTGTTGATTGAGAACCGAAATTAGGTCAAAATTTTGGATGAATCGCCTGTTTGCAAAGTTAACTGCTGGCTTGACAAGGCCAGACAATTACATTTTAATGCAGAAATAAACAAAAATGAAGAACCAAAATCCATAAAAGTAAACTAATATTCAATAAATTGTTTTGATAAAAGATGTTGTGCTCTGATATCTCTCAGATGTTTCTACCGTATTCACACCCCAAAAAAGTGTTACTGTATCAATCCGCGCAAGAAAAATATTAACAAAAATAAAATCTCTTCATTTGAAAACAGTCATTCATTTCACAAAATACTTAATTTGAAGCATTATTTGTACAAGCTAAAATTTGTAAAAGGTGTATGTCTTAAAATTATTGCAAAATAAGTCTGGAAGTTCTTTACATCAGTTTTTTAATGCAGTCGTTAATCGCATTGGCACGGAATGGAGAAACATATCCATGCAAATCGGCGTTTTTGACTTAAAATATATAACTGAAAAAGCTTAATTTTTTGGAGTATATCTAAGGAAATATTTCATTCGTGAAAGGGTGAAGGGGAATCATATTGTATTCTCACGAAATATTTCATTCGTGAAGGGGAATCATTTTGTATTGTCGAGAAATATTTCCTTATATGTACTCGAGCAAACGTAGATATTCCTATGTTCCATAGTAAGGGGCATTACAGAGATCGGAAAAGACACTGTTATCAAACACTATGGTCTTAAAAAGAAATGACGAATGAGTATTTAAAAAGTCATCAAACTTGCATCAGCTGAAGATGTAACTTTATCCTCCTCAAATACGTCCAATACGTGTAGGAAATGTTTATTTTGGCACAGGCATAGAAATCACAAAAGTTAAGAGACAGCGGATCGAAGGCAACATACGGAGATCGTAAATCACTAATGATTGTGCGAAGTCCGTATACTTTTCTTTGATTTTTATCATTTACGTTCACATTATAGTTATTTAGATGAACACAACTGATTAAACATATTGTTCATATTCATCCAAAGATTAAAGTAACAATCACATATAGAGGATGTCAAATGGGTAACGAGTTTCATAATTTTAATATTAAATCATTACCAATTTGAGATTCTTTTTATCAAATAGTTTTATTTCAGGGGAATTTATTTAGATAGAAAGAAGAACGAATAATTTCGTTCATTCTAACAGACGCTGTACCTTTCATTTCTTGTGCGTAAAAGGTAGTCCCAAACAAACTTGAAATAGTAAGAGTATATTATACATTTTTGATAACTATAAATCAAAGAATAAGCATCCATCCAAATAAACAGAACATTATACAAAAGACAAAACATTTGTTAACACAAAATGTCCACTGCGTGTGATGTCACATTGTTTGATACGATGCACAGTACCGGTTGAGTTGGCCTATACAACACAGTGGCAGTGTTTACGTTGAAATTTTCCACATGACAACTAAACATTACATTGTTGCGATATTTTTGTGAGAAGAAGATTACTGGATGCAGAAATACACATATTTACTGCAATGTATTTGTGACCGGATATTTGCAGTATTTGATTTGGAACATTGGATTGTACTGAAGACGAAAACAAATCTCTTTTTGAGTCGGACTTGCATTACATATTTACCTCGTAAATATGCTGTGGTTGGATAAAGTTCTGTCAGTTGGGGAGACCGGTTTATGTCTACATTCTTCTGTGACCAAAGGTGAGTTTATTTACTTCAATAAGTTCACATTTAAACCAAGCTTGTATATAGGGTGGATTCCATGCTGCAGATATAACGCCCATCCATCCCCACCCCCACCCTCGTTATCATCTAAGCAATAGTTTTACTTGTTGTTATTGTTCTTGTCTTGGGGGTTTTGCCATTTTTCATGTTATGATATGTTATACATGACATAACAAACCCCTGTGGGGATAAATTGGCAATATTGAGACTGCAGGAGACTATTTTTTTCCCAATTCCCTTTCGCGAGTCGAATCAAAAAATGGCGGTCAAAAATGTTCATTGAAAACAAACAATTCCAGAAGGCGGGGTTAAAAAAGTTTTCCTACGATCGCAGCCAATCAGTAAAGAGAATACTGCACAATAATTTCATGGGCTTATTTGGACCAATCAGAATCACATAAAGTGATATGTTCACACGTATAATATCAAAAATATGAAACTGCACACACTGTAGGCAAAGTGTACCGACTATGTGATAAAGTTTTATATCAAAGCGTTCCATAATGTTGATTTCGCTTAACAGCATTACATTTTATACAAGTTGTGATTTTGAATGAAAAAAAATTTCCCAGGTTTTTTTTACTGGTTGTCGTGGTTATTGAAACAAACTTTCTATATCTTCTATTTTGCTGAAAGGACGTTTGATTCTCTTTGTAATTGACTGTATGTTTGATTGGTGTAAGCTGGATCGAAGAGTATCGAACTTGGTCTTTTTCAGAAGTGCATTTCTCAAATGACTGCTTGCTTGGCTTTAGACTAGGAAAATTTCTCAGTTATATTGCTGCATAAAATGTAGGATTTTTTTTTTTTTAGCAAACATTCACAACCAACCTTATCCGGGGTGTTAGGGTATGCTGAACTGAATATTGTGTTTGCTAGGCTCTAATTTGATGTTTTAGGACAGAAATCACTACAAAAATTGTCCACCATGCGAAATTCAAACTCTGGTAACTTCTGAACGGTGAGAGATCAACCCTTGATCTTAGCTTCTTATACATGTTAATCATGCCTACAAACACGCTGAACACTGATCACAATACGGCCATATTCAATATATTTGAGTGGAAGCTTTTAAATATATTTCAGAGGAAATATAAATATGTCTGATCCTCTATATTTGTGTGCAAACATATACAGGTATATTAATTGAACTCAGAATAAAATTTAGAGCAAGTGATACGGGCATTGATGACGGCTGCACATCTTCCATTTACCACTCAGTAGATGCAGATAATGGTAGGACAGGATGTGGATTAGAGGCCTGTTGAAATACCATGCTTTAATAGCGTGATTGTTGAACCTGAAATCGTTCTTGTTTTGGAAGCAGTGCTTCTGACGATTTGCATTACAACTTGCTTCGTCACAGTTGTTGGCTTCTGGTACTTGTACAACTTACACACACTCCTCTGCATTCGTTATTGTTGTATGTGTCAGTTCTCCTTTTCCATTTTTGGGGGAAGGTGATTGTCTGTGCTGAACACTTTATATGCAGTCTTCTTGATATGTCTTGCAATATAAGATACAGAATCAAATCAGGTTATTGCAAGAAAGAAGGAAGGCTAAAAGGACAGGCTCGGTGAAGGAAAAAGTTTGCCTGAATTCAACCACTAGAATATATTTGCGACATTTGGGTGTGCCTTCCTTCCTTCACATCTTTTTGCACTTCATTTTGTGGAATTTGTTACAAGAAGAGCCGTAACAACTTTTCCCAAAGAGTTTGGCCATGTTGAAACGAAATATTCTGTTTGGCATGCTCTATTGTAATGTTTTGCAACCGAAATCACCAAACAAAAAAAAATGCGAAACTTCAATTCCCCATAACCATTTTCAATTGTAATTTTCTTTATAATCCTTTCCATCCAGATAAATTGAGCATAATCATATTATCTCGATGCATTCAGTATGTTTGTAGGCATCACAAACAAAACCACAAAGATCACGGTGTATTATCGCCCCCCCCCCCTGCGTACCCCCACCGCACCGTTCAGAAGTTATGGGCGTTTGAAGTTTCGTATGGCGGTCAGTTTGTTTTTGCAATGTTTGTCCCAAAACACCAACAGAGCGCTGCAAACAAAATATTCGGTTTCAGTATACCCAAATCTTTTGGAAAAAGTCTTTTGCCGACTTTCTTAAAACTTATCTCCTACATTCACATTCCAAGTATGTACGGTGTGTCGTTGATATGCCACGAGATGTATACATTTTTCATTAAAATGAAACGAGGCTCCTGAGTTTCCTTATACTGAAAATCTATTCAACGAGTGGTATATCAAAGATACAGCGTACATACTATACATATATTTTATTTATATCTCATACAAATACACATATCTGCATTTCAAATGCTGTTAAGATTGACTGCGAGCAACTGTGTATTGACTGAATGAATAGAATGAATGAACTCTTCACAACCCTTTCCAGTGTGTCCGCTACATAATGTAGTTCTTTACCTTCTGCGACTAATCGCAATCCCCTTTGCAAATTAGAAATTGCTTCTTTTATTTTCTGAACTTCTATTTGCATTCATATTGATTAAATGAATATAAGATCAACTTATGATGAAAAGATGGTTTAAATGAAGAAAGATGATCACTACAAAAAACAGAATAGTTAAGGACTTGTACAGTGAACGCACAGCATGTTGAAACGACTTGGAAATATAAACTAAGCGAAATGAGGAACCAGCAAGAGGCTATTCAAACATTTAAATGTATTACAGTTGATCTACGTTATCATTATGATTTAATTAACATTACTGCCTAACATACAGTTGTCTTCTTGCTTCATTTATTTCTTTCCCCTTACCGTTGGTTTGTGTGACTATATTTGCCATCATCCATAGGTCAAGAGACATCATCTCCTGACACGCTCGTTTTTTTTCACGGATTTTCGCTGGTATCACTCTCCGATGGACGAGAGAGAGAGAGAGAGAGAGAGAGATGGGGGTGGGTGGGTTGGCACGAAAGCATTTTATTCATAGCCCATCCCTATGTTTTATGTTCGATTAATCTGCTGCCTTGCCAACTAACTCAGTGAGACAGACAGACTGGAGCGAGGTAGAGCGGCCTTCTGACATTTTAATATGAAATAATCTGTTTTCAGACCCTTATTAATAGCTTTTTCTTTTACTAAAAAGAAAGGAATGATGACAAACAAAGTATTAAATAGATTACAGTATGTGTCTTCCTCCTAGCCAGAATATGCACCGTATAATCTTGACAGGCTATGGCAAGTTTGTATCATCGGTATTGCGAACACTGTAATAAAATCCCATAGGACGTGTAGACCTACCCGTTACGAAGTCCCAGGTTCTTGAAGGTTGCTTGATGCAAGTTCAGTTTTCTTTTTCTCTCTCACTCCAAAGACGTCCAGGTATTATCTCCCTTATGCATGAGAGAGAGAGAGAGAGAGAGAGAGAGAGAGAGAGAGAGAGAGATCAAAGGGAAAGCACAAATGATTTCTATGAAACTGTGTCCAATGTTTAATACTCTTAGAAGACAGGGAATATTAATGCTTTTTTTTATCTCTAGGCGATGACGTATTGTGGAAATATAACCTAATGTTGAAAATGTTTATATACAGTATTCGTATTAATGGACGGATCAAATTTTAATATACCAATAGTATTGGTATATCAAATGGCTTCTTACCAACACTTTAAAAGCCATGTTGATATGTAATTTTAACACACACACACACACACACACACACACACTC
Organism: Megalonaias nervosa; assembly: GCA_016617855.1. NCBI lineage: Eukaryota > Metazoa > Mollusca > Bivalvia > Unionida > Unionidae > Megalonaias > Megalonaias nervosa. The sequence goes on from JAECUM010036235.1 coordinate 44,064, forward strand.
TCTCTCTCTCTCTCTCTCTCTCTCAAACACACACATATACACGCACACGAGTTGGAAACAAATATAAGATGTGATAAGCAATATAATGGTCCTTTAAGTGCAAGCACATGAAGAGTACATGTAGTAGGGACCCTACGTTGGTCTTAACCACTTGGGAAGTTTATCCCTCGTCTCCTTTTTTACACTGGTGTGATGGTGCTGGAAAGTGATAACCTGTGAATTAAAGAAATTTATTTGCACTATTGCATAGTGGCCTACGAATAAGATGGTAGTATTTTATTTGTACTATCCATTTAATAGAGTTGTATTGATTCTCAGACTATTTCAATGAAGTACAATTTTTCCCAAACTTTTTATATGAGGTTAAATTATTTAAGATTATGTATCATCTATGTTAAAATCGTGTTTAACAAAACATTGTATTAATCCACTAAGACTGCGGTTGCAGGAATTTCAAAACTGTTGTCAGATTTGTATTATTGTTATACGGATTTTGATTCATTGCATGTGTTACTCTCATCAACATAAACAGAATTTTCTAATGTATTATCAAAATCATCTCTAACATCGTTTGCAATTTTCGCACTAATTAAATGAATACAATCAAGACAAAGAAAATTGAGTTCAATGATGTCGAAATAGCAGCAACATTATTTCCCTTAATATTTGAAAAATACAAATTAGTATTACAGATCGAACCTACAAAGTGATTTCTGATACAACTCTTGCTGCTAAGGAGCTGGAATATAAATGGACGAAAAATAATCGAAGAAAATCTTTGAAATCTTTGTCAACGCAAGATCAGTAAAAATACCGAACTCATTGTCAGATGTAAATTTCTTCCCATATATATTCTGAATGAATTATAGAGATAATGAAAATAATGGCGTCAGATAGTATTAGATACTTTACTGGGCTTTTACCATTCAAGGTGGTATTCTGTCCATCAGCACTACGTCTTATAGTGATAATATTCAAACACATAAGTTTTAAAAAATAACACATGAAAGAAAGAGAAATTAGTGATAATTTAATGTGAATGCTTTGTTGTCGATCCATTTTGAACAGTTGACAACAGTTGTAGTGTTAATATTGGAAACAATGTTTATCACATAGTAAAGTCTTTGAAAGACATTAAAGATGAGATTACACCAACTAAAACATGAGATCCAAAATCTTCTCGTTGACGAGAAAGGCAGTTTTGAATGCCACCAAAGTTTAGAGTTCTCCCCATCTCCTTGTCTAATGGCATTCTTTTAGGACATATTAACACATGCTAAAATATATCGTGTGATCTGCTAGTGAAACCATGTTCTCTGCTATCCAGGATCAGATAGATCAAGCGAGAATAATAACGTAATCTAAATGAAGGTCATTATCATCCGAACCATCTGATTTGGTTTTTATGTTTTCTTTCAAACTTTTAACTCTTATCATGCGACTTCATTTGGATTTTACTTCATCATGGTATCTTTAATTCGTATATTTATTCATGCATTCATTGTAATGTTCTTTG
>JAECUM010036236.1:0-29409 GCA_016617855.1 Megalonaias nervosa
TGCTACACAGGCAATAAATAATTCACCAACTCTCAGTATCAAATACATCTACACGCATGCACCTTGAAGTGATTTCATTGCAGTCTGATGATGTGTTACCTCATCAAAGATTTCTAAGAAATCCTCAAATGTTTCACCGCTATTGAAAACAAATTCCTTCAGAATTACGGGACATAAAACCACCCAAGTTATGGGCTGTTATTCACTTGCAGATTGACTGTTTTTTTTTTTTTAATGGTAGTTTACAATTTCGACTGGCACAGAATTGGATGGAACTAAGGCCGAAAATTTAAGCTAGTTACCTGTTCTGTTTCTTGGACATGTGTTTTCTTTATTTTTTCGTGAACCAGACTATGTTTCCGCCATATAGTTTCTATTCAACACTGAAGTACCTTGAAATAATCTTAATTTTGGTTCCCCTCCTAATAAAAGAAACTGATTGATAGAAATTTTGGTATACTTATTACCTAATGGTGCACATGTCCAGAAATGGATGTTCCGTTAAAAAATGCTTTCGTATATATTTCCCTATAAGTCGAGTCGAAATGCTAAAAACAAAGATCCAGATCAACCTTGAAGATCAGGGTCTATGTTGTTTGTTCTACTGATTACTCCTAACAAACTGCACAGACCCAAATCTGTCGGCGCATTATGCGACGGTAGATTAGGGTCCGTACATACGGTACTCTAATAGCGATCTTGAGGATATTTTCAAAAACATTCCATAAGGGTTGCACGTTAGATTTGGCATCAATGTGTAAGAGCTGAGTTTTAGTTTTATATGGTACTACGACTAAGTTATAAGTATTAAAACCCTAACACGAGTAAATGTCTGATTGTTACTACTTAGTGTTACTCCTCTTGTTTTGACCGCTCCGGTAGCCTAATTGGTTAGAGCGTCGCAGGTTCGAACCCCAGCCAAGTCATACCAAAGACTTATAAAAATGGTAATAGCAGCTGCCTCGCTTGGCGCTCAGCATTAAGAGGGTAGTCTTAGGACTGGTCGGCCTGGTGTCAGGATAATGTGACTGGGTGGGATATGATGCTACATATCTGTGGCATGGTGCCTCAGTGCTAGACATCACTATAAACTGCCACACTGCAGACATCGTAGCGATATGACGGTAGTTAGTGGGGGCACAAATTGTGAAAGACACGTTAAAACTATTTTTTTTTATTATTAAAAAACCACACAAAAACACACTGTCTTGTTCATGTAAATAACACTTGTGACGCCGATGTAATTTTATCACCTTAGATTTGTACAGGTGTCCGTACAAGATTGGATTTCTTAGATTAGACTGTAACTCACCCGAGGTCTAAAGAAGAACTATGACCTAGTTTTCCAAAAGAACTAACAAATAATATTACTTAGGTCATGAATAAGGCACAGAAAGACAAAGGATGTTCTTAATAATAACGCCAGATACTCAGTCCACGCAGCTGCCAATGTAGTGTCTTCGATTGTGCTTTCGATTGTGTATGATCTGCGCCACCACCGATAGCGTAGCTTGCACATCTCTATCTTTTCCTATAAACAGTTAGACGGAATTGTGTTTTCCTAGTCCATTTTGATAGATCTAATAAGTTCGGGAAAGTTCTTGCCCACGACAGATTTAAGTCCTTTGAACTACAACGCCTAACAAGCTACACACAAGTGGCAGACGCATCCAGCAATGTCTAATTTCAGCCGAAAATCCGAACACTAGAACTTGTACTTCTTATAGTGAACAATGTGAGATAAATATATTCATGAGGATTAAATTCAATACAGACTGTCCTACTAAACGGCGGATGATTTACACCCGGACTAATGTAGGGGAGACAAAAGTTTCGACTCTTCCTCGATGACTTCATAAAGGATTGTCTAACTAACCAGGATTTATTCACATGCCAATATTTAATGATTATTGAACCTTGAAAATATTAGAAATAGTGCACAAGAAGACAAAGAATATTGGCTATTTCATTAAATAAGAAGCTCAGTACATGTTTCACTTGCAATTTTCCAAATATTGCTATTGACCATCATTTTCTAGGGAAATCAAAACAACTAATATGTCCTGCAGTCGATGAGTTGCACAAGAATCGCCAAGAAGTAATTTAAGGGAGATGATAACGATATTCTTCATGAAACTTAGCACAGTTGTGTACCTTACACAGTTTTTCTCAGTCAACGTAATTGAGCATCTATTTCCCACTGATTTAGTCCTTGGCGAACAGCCATTTATTTGCTTTCGAATATGAGAATTTAGTAAAGTACATCGGAAACATATTGCAGTTTAAACTAAGACTTTGAGGAATTAAAAAAAATAACTTTGTCATTATGTTGTCACCGAAGTCGAGATTGCAGACTTATTTCAAAAAGGTCAAGCTAAAGCCCGAATGACAAAAGCTCCATTTCATTAGTACTTTTGATGCTGTGAGCGAATCAAACTATCCCCAAAATAACCAAGTAATCTCGTTTATGACAACGCAAACAAAAAGACATATTTTCATTCATGTACGTTTTAACGTAGTATGCCATGTCTTTCTCCATTAGGTCACGCTTTATTTTCAGTACTTTTAAGCCTATTTGGGATTGAATTCACTATACTGAATGTTCCTTTCAAATTTTCACTTTGTTTTCTAGGGAAATAAATTATTTGTTGAATTTTAGTAAACTTGGCTTTGCTTTTATGTTACTAAGTTTAAGACCATAGAGTTGTACAATTTAATGTATCGTCTTCGAACTGTTTTTCAACTGTCTCCATATGTGTATATTATGAATGCATGAATCATGACTTATATGTTTACAATTTCATCTTGTTCATCTTCGCCAAATGCAATTAAAAACAAAACAGAAAGCAACATTTTGTTTACATACGTCACTCATGCACTTAAGTTGTACATCTCTTTGCAATACAATCATGCCAGTGTACAGCAGCATAGTTCACTGTACAAAACGTCTGCAACTAAAACATTGTAGAGACTGAATCACAGAGTAAGAGGATGGTGGCGAATTCGTTCGTTTTGTACAGTTCCTACATCTCTTTATTGCAACAGTGGTCACAAGGTTCTAGACTGTTTATATGGACAATATCGTTTTGCCATGAAAAGGTAGTCACATAGTTTTCTCATAAATCCTTTCCGAATACTTGAAGAAAAATGGTGATTTTTTTTTTGTTGTTGCTTGTCTTAAGTTTCTTTCAATTGAGCATAATCCAGCTAAAAGATTGGAGAAACACGTTGATTAGTAAGAAATACACGTGAACTGCTTTCTGTAGTACCTTAGAAACTTTAGTATTAGGGAAGATTGGATTAATTCTTTGGAACTTAAAATGAAGCAACATCCTCGATTTCAGGTTTTTACCTGATACATTTGACGTTTATTTATACACAGGTTGCCATGACAACCTGAAGCAGCAGAAACATTATTTATGAGCTAAAGTGAAGCTGGTTATAAAAAATTGTAAGTCCCAGTGACGATAACTATGTTTGTTGACAGTGTTAATTAGTACGTAAGAACGAACAAACAAAAGAAGAAAAAAAAGGAAAGAAAAGAAGTTGGTGTCCGATGTAAGCCAATGACGATAGCATTGTTGACAATGTTAGGTAGAATACGTAAGAACAAACAAACAAAACAAAAAAGAAGTTAGTATCTGATGTAAGTCAAGGACCATAGTATTCATGCTTCTTTTCATGCTCGTTTTAAAGGTTGAACATTCGAATGGTAACATAAATACACTTACTGACAATAGTCTCAAATCAACTACGTCTGCAATACGCTTGAAAATTGTCTGGGCCTTTTACAACTACATACATTTTAGCCTCTGGTCAGAATGTGCTAAAGAAATATTGTTTTGACAAATTTCTCTCTTTCGTAGAATCATGCATATATATTATGTATATATGCAAGTAATACAGCATTTCCATCAAAGGAGACCATTCATGACCATTGAGGCTCATCGTCATTTCTATTCTATCAAAGGTGACCATCCATGACCAGTGGAAATGATCATCATTTCTACGCTATCAAAGGAGACCATTCATGACCAGTAGAAATGATTTTCATTTCTATGCTATCAAAGGAGACAATCTTTGACTAGTGGAAATGATCATCATTTCTATGCTATTAAAGGGGACCATCCATGACTAGTGGGGATGGTCATCATTTCTATGCTATCAAAGAAGACAATTCGTGACCAGTGGAGCTCATCTTCATTTCCATGCTATGAAATGGGACCATCCATGACCAGTGGTGCTGATCATTAGGACAATAATACTAACATATTTGTAAGGTTTGGTTGTTGAAGATTCATTGCACCAGTTCTAGTGGCTGTTATATGTTATAGGTGACATAGGACCGTAATTATATACTATCTGCACGTCAACAAGATTAAATAGATCTGCACTGTTTCAGGAAAATCAGTCTATCGCAAATAACATTTGTGTAGCTGACAATAAAATCGTGTGACTTGAAAATATTGCGAGCTCGTGTTGGATTAATCAGAAGTAATAGTAATTTGTGTATATTTGTGTATTAAAATGGTGATTATTGATGGAAATCTCCATTATATGGTTCTGGCTGATTAATAGCAGTATTATCTGTTTTAACTGCTCTCTGGTAATAGTCTTTGTTTTTGAAGCACCTTCGAATTAACACAAGAGTTGGAAGAGATATGGCAACGTTTGTAAGCAGACATTTAAAAGTTTGTAAGCAGACATTTACTAAAATAGTCCTGTATTCGTTACACCCTATAACTTGCGTGTATACTTACATAAAATATTTGTACCTATACTAATGACTAATTTGACTTGCGAACAACTTGCAAAAGTGTTTAAATATGTAAGTTGATCCTTCAAAACATTAAAACACTGAGAGTGCAATCAAACTGCAGTTTCGTGGATACGGAGCATGGAGTGCAATAATAATAATAATAATAATAATAATAATAATAATAATAGACCAGGAAAAATAAAATTTTTAAACCGTACATTGTTTCCATAAACTCTTTCTCTGTTTGCAATGAAAACGTGGCGGCAATCATTGTATAATTAACACTTTGCTCTGTCGTTTTTGTCGTGTTTTTTTTTTTTCCTTTCTTCACAAAACCTCGTAAACCTGAAAGGTAGTAGCGTCCATACTCGCTTATAAGTCCAACGACAACTGCAAACAATAAAGATCCTGACTAACCGTTGGATAAAATGTCGGCAGAACAGGTCTGTTGTTGTTTTGTTCTACTGTTTACTGCTGACAAACTGTATAGACCCAGATCTGCCTGCGCATTATGCGACGGTACTTCTGGGTCTGTGTAGTTTACAGTTGGATTTGTATTAATATGGAGTATATATAGTAATCAGTCCATAGTTTTACTAAATTTCTGGAAACGTCTATGGATGGATTGGAACTTTTTTCAGAAGTAGGAATAGAAAGGATTAATAACTTATCTTCAAAAATTGTACACATAGTCATCAGTATTATGTCTGAAGAAAGAACGGAGAAATTTCTCAGATTTTGAGAAAATTGTCAACAAGTCTTCGTCGGCAAAATATCATGACCGTTTTTAATTATCAAAACCTGTTACGAAATTAAATAAAATATTTATTGTTGTGAATAAAGAAAAAAATATTATTCAAAACTCTCCTTGCGAAGAACAAAATTTTGGATTTGTAATAAACCGGAGCCGTGTTTTCTTTTTTTTTTTTATTATCTGATAATGCTCATTGGAACTTACTACAAATGTACCCATCGGGAAAAGTAATTTAAGGTCAACATTACGTTATCATTTCTATGTAAACAAAACTAACGGGCCTTTGCTACAAAATACGTGTAATTGACTATTAGAAACAATCTAACATGCATTTCTTTGTAGTGTGCATTCAATCTGTCCATAAGTGCCCGCTCTTACAGGATGCATTTACAACACCAGATGCGTGCTGAGTTCAAGACACAGCTCTCTTTCTCTTCGCACATTGGTTGGCGTATCTGGATATATTTTCAGTTGTGAAGTTGCTTCTTGGATGTAATATAATTACGAGTGCAGTCGAAATCCAATATATGCTTGTGATATAAAATGCAGGTGCTAACGCTTAGAGATAATTGGGTTTCGATAATGCATTGGTATAAATTATAGACATGCAAATTGAATTTTCTTTCTCTGCAAAAGATTTCATCGTTTACAGTGTAAATCAGCTTTGAATATAAATTTCGTTAAACCCTACAGAGCCACGTTTGAAGGACCAATGCTTCTAAAATTGCAATTGACCTCACTGCCTGTACGAATAAGGAGTGTATTTCACATTTTATTTGTTATTGTTTCGCTTGCCCGATAAGACATTTTTTTTCGTTTAATTTTCAATCACGTTTGATTGGCATATTCGCAAACCTTCAAAACACTGATTATGATAATAATATGACAACTCTGTGCTCTTCCGACCGGTAACAGTTTGAAATAATAACAGTGCCCTGCATTGAGTACGGAGTAAACGTTGCTAAACCGAACACAGTTGGGACTAAGTATTTATTGTGTCCGGTATAGTAAGGTTTGATAAGTATTAAAGATAATATGCTATTTACAGAGAAAACCGATTAGAGAGTGGTCATTTTGTAGAAGTTTCTCTGTATTATAACAGCTGCTTGTCGTCTTTAAAAACAGCAAAAAGAACACGATTTAGCTCTTCACCTATCTGTTGCATTCTATTACGTCGTTGAAGAGAACAGTGACGCTGATGTCAGGTTCAGATTTTATTTTAATGAACACGTCTATTTTTTTGTGGTAATACACAGCCTTGTTTCCATGCAGGACAACGTGGCTCGAAATAATCTTTATAAAAATAGCTAATGTTATGGATTGTGACGAATTTCTTGCATTTTTAAAGAGTTAGTGTGGGAATCTAATAATCACGATAGTGTAAACACGTGATTCAACCGGACATACATGAGTTTGTTTAGTATGTATGCAAGCGCATTTACTGTTCCGGGTGTTAGTCCCACGTGTTCAGTTCTAAACCTGGATAATAACGCACCCACATTTAATGATAAATTTCAATACGGAATCTATAAGTACTGGATATGTGACTTGAATAGAACTGTCCAAGGAGCATTGGCGTCATTAGGATTGGTGTCACCCAGTGCGGTTACTCATGATGTCACCCTCATGGACCTCCTTTCTGCACACAAATTCAAAAATATTATAGACAGTCATTTTGGTGTCACCCTCTCTGATGGTGTTACTCGGTGCAGTCCAAACCCCCCGCACCCACTAGTGACGCCACTGCAAAGGAGTGATGTAGGGTAGACATAAATGTTACATTGTCTTATAGTTTTGCAAAGTTGATTATCTTATACCATATCGTACCATGCAGACGTTTATCATAGGAAAAGGTAAAAAGGTTGGAACTGATGACGAAAAAGAAGACGGGTAACAAGTGCTAAGGTACTTCTAATCTGAAACCCAAGACCAACAAATAATGTTCTTCACTACGTCAGCGCGATGGAGAACTTCAGCCTTATAAAAAAAAAAAGAAACTCAGCGCCAATGTGCAACCAATTCGTACATAATTGGACAACAGTATGCTATGGCATACAGAATAACTGAAACATAACAAAACGCAACACATGCACACATTAAACAAAAATACGAAGCACATAGACACATTATTTATTTTCAACTTTTATTTATATTTCGGCTTAAATACAAATATTCCAAACTTAACCACACAGATATTTAGATAAGGAAAACAACCAGAATCAATTTGATCTAGGTAATGCTGTCCTAACAACAAGAAGGGGAGCTAATACAACAAAACACCTACCAAATAGCACGACACAAGGACAAAACTGACTTTGGCAAAGTCACTTCGCGACAACAACTGAATGGGATCCAAGGAGAGGAAACCAACCCTAGGACTTAATAGTCCTGTGGGGGGTTGGGGTGGGGGTTAGTACGATCCTAAGTTCCAGGCAAGGGAGGATAGAAACCAGGCCCACTGCCAGTCCAGGCAAAGGGAAGGGAGTATATCATCACCAAGCCTATCTAGGGATAATAAAACTCAAGAATTTGATGAACAAAGCATAGAGCAACCCTGACTAAATTATATATGTACTATTTATTATTTTCAAAACACAAAAATTTATTACACCTAAAGGGAGGACAGGGGAAACCCACACTGAAACACATATCATTCGGAACACAGGGTGTCATCTCTAAGTCCTAACCAGCCATATATGCTGGGACGGGGCTAAGAGGTGTCAACAAAAGAAAAGAAGACGGGTATTTGCGCTCGTATGAACAGCTTGTCAATAGGTAATATTCCATGCAGCGCCAGTCACATCGAAATCAGACACCTTTATTAATAAATGACTAGTCTTTATTTTTTGAAAACTTAATTCAAATTATCGGGACCTTACTTGTGTTTAAACAAAATTAATAGATCTACTGTATTTATTTAATATAGAAGTTTTGAGATGCAACATCGACTTAGTTCTCAACTTCCTTAAATTATTTTCATAATTTTCGACATTACATTAACTTTTGATTAGTGATGGGACTAATGCTTTTAGAACCCTGCCTAACCTGTGTGTGCATTGTTTTTCACTTGTTGGTATAGATGTTTGAACAATTCTCTAACTATTATTAGAGACAGTTAGAAATATCTGAAAACTGAACGCGAGAAAATAGCAAATGAATTTCATTTTTAAAGAAAACTGTTGTGTTTTTAGTAGAGTTTATAGTTGCATTCCCGCTGTCTCTTTGAACTCCAGGACTAGACCACAAACGTCTAGTTAGGCCGATTATTTATAAAGATGCAAGAAAGGTCAAGAACATTGAAAGTGCAAAATTTTCAGTGCATCGCCTAAGCTTCCTGGAATTGACTTGAAGGTTATTCATTGACAACGTCGATGTACGGTCAACATTATTGCAACAGTTCTGTGCATATTCTAAACAGTCTAAGTGTTTAGTCTATTGACCCATGGAAGACCTTTACCATACAAAAATATGTGAAATAATTTGCACTGAATTCCCCGCTCTTACTGAATGAATTTAGGACGAATTAGCTGCACTGGTAATTTGTAACTTTGTATTCAATAGCTCTTAGAACAGCGATAATCACTGTCTTACTTTTGCAGATTTGTTTGCAGATTTAGGGGACATGTGGCAACGGACAGGCGGAGAGTTTCATTCTAAACAGCGGAGATAATGACCAAAATGACCAATATGACCGATATGACCAATATCATCTGTATGGATAAAATCGTGTAATCGGGTGTTTCTTTCTCATCATCTTTACATTTTCCTTTAAAACTTGTATCTTGGGATTGATTTCCCATAATATTTCCATTGCAAATCGTAAAGACAATGTTTATGATAATATTGTGACAGTTGTATGCTGTTCCTACTGGAACATGCTGAAATTAAAACACTATCTTGCGTTCCTTATTCAGTAAAATGTATTCAAACTGGACACTGTATCAGAAAGGTTGCACACTTGTTTGAGCGAAAATATATGGGTCCTCTGCAGAGAATGCATCGTCAGGGGATGGATAATTTGGGGAAAGTTTCATAATATTATAGTAGGTGTTCTTCGACTTTAAAAACAAAGGAATTTGCTGCATAACTATCATGCGATATTGGATAATCGTTTTTCAGCTTCCTTTCGTTTTTGTCTTTTGACAGCAGCAGTGGCCTTGATATCATTAGGTTAAAATTTGCAATTGTCTTTAACGCCGATTAACACTGCGGAACATGGTTTGCATTGAGATCAAATGTGATGGAACTAAATACAATTACGTTGTAGGAAATTTGTTGTTGATCATAAATATGCGGACATAAAATTTAGCCATTTTGTCTCTAAATAGTGGCTTAAAGTTTGACAGAGTTCAAGAATTTGTATAGATTTTGAATATCAAAACTGACATTATAATAACTAAAATTAGCCTATTAGCCCTCTTCCAAACACATGATTTCAAATGCTTCACCTAGTATATTTCTGTTGTTATGTATATTTAATTTAATTGTTTGTCTGTTAGTTTTAATTTTTAAAAAATTTCATTACATGTTATTGTAATGTAAAATTGTTTGCAGGATTTGACGTTGTCCAAAACTTAGTTAATTTCTGCTTGACCTGATTGGCTTTTTTATTTTATTTATTTCATTTATGTAAACAACTATTAATAGCTTCATTATTCTCTATGTGTATGAGCTTATTAACGGAATTATTGTTCAGGTAAACAAGAAAGGCTTAAATATGTTGATCAGGGTAAGGGTTTTGGAGATTCCCAAGTGAATTTTATAGGCTATTGTGTTGTAAACAAACAAGGCTCATTAAATCATTCTAGAAGGTTATTTTCCATTATGTAATGGTTGTTTTTAGAAAATGCTAATTATGACCTGAGGTCAAGCAGAGAAATATATTATCTTGTGACTGTGAGGATTTTACCATTCGTGCTTTAACATCTAGCACTTAAGCTGCATTATGTTGTGACCAGTTTGGGCTGAATTTTATTTTCTTCAAATTATTGAATTTCAAGTGATTATTTTCTCTGGAATTACAAATGTGCTCTGACAAAATTCTTGGATAAAGACATTCATTGGAATTTATACTGAATTCAAACCTGGAATATTATTTCTGTGAGTCAACAAAAGACTGCTGACACATCAGTACTTCCTAGACTATAACAGACACGTCATCGACTTCAATTTTGGATCTCTTTAGGACTTGAACTGAATTTTATTCAGGACTTTTTATTACTAGGACTTCTGTCTTTAATTCTTATTGGATTTAATTCGCAATACAGTAAGTTCTTTATTCTCATTTTTCACTTTGTATTCTAGGGAAATAAATTATTTGTTAAATTTTACAAAGCTTGTTGTCTTCACTCTTTTCTGTTACTTATTTTAAAAGCATAGACTCGTAACACTGTAATGCTAAATAACATGTACGAGTGAGAACGGTACGTATTCCCAGATAATATCGAGATCTAGGCCACCTTTATACAGCGGGCAACTCGATAAATCCTCACAAGCCACCTGCAAAAATCAGCTACGCTTTTTCTTCATCCTTTGGCTGCCTACGACCACAGGATTTCTTTCATTGAATGAATGTTTATAAACAAATATACTTCATCGACAACACGCTAAAATAAGTTCTTACACATGAACTTGAGTGCCCCTTTATCAAGCGGTAAGTGATGGTGTTAGAAATAGAAGCTTCGGTTGGCTCATTCAAACACCATGAAATGTGAACTTTCCGATAAACCGTTACTTCAGCTAGAAACGGTTGGTTACGCTGTGAGTTAAAAAGAAGCTTAGCGGACTTCCGCCTGTGGCTTGCGACGATATGAAATACGATCTAATCTAGTTGTCCGAATGTTGACCTGTCTTTGCGTTCGTCATCAGAGCATTGGCATCATTCACGTCGGAAAATTAAGTTCACATTAAGCATTTACCAAAGTCACGTGTAGCCACAGACATTTTGCCAATAACCTTCAGCTTCCTTTTTTTAGGTTAAACAAAACTTAAAGAGAACAAAAATATACCTAGTGGAAATCATTTTCATCACCACAACCGGTTTAATACCTGGCATAATTGGCAACTTGGATGTATATTCTTTTATCAATAAATGTATAATTAATTAATTAATATTGGCTATTTTCATAATGAAATATTTAGATATAGAGATGAATTTATCAACATATTCAATATGAACCTTTCTTTCTGGATGAGAGTCGCGTGTAATGAAGGTTAGTTTTTGGTGTCTGTTTTCAGTGTTGTTATGAGTCGGGAACAAATGAGCACTGTTTCCACACACTTATGCGCAAATGGTTGCTTTGTAGATTTGTTTTGATTCTGTGACCTTTTGCGTCACAATTATTCTTTCATAAAGCACTTTATCTTGCACAAACAGATTTTGAAATCTAAAACAAAATTGATTGGTTATAGATCCGAGATCACGGATAACTTTAAATTGCTGAAAGAAAGCTGGGTTAATTAAGTCATGTACAATGGCTAGTTAAAGGGGCGCTTCTATAATTCTGTACATGAACTAAGTGTAGTAATTAACTTATCCCAGTCATCAACAATAAACGTACATGCACCATGTCAGAAGTTGTTGAAAACAACTTTGCCGTCTATTATTCCACTTTTATAAGATGTCATGAACCCTGTGTTTCAGATGACGTAAAATCTGCAGTGAGTGGTCATTGAACAATCTAAAGATGTTGTGACATCAATTTTTGAAGCGAATACCGAACAACTCACTCTTCTTCAAAACAATCGTGGATGAAGAACAGATGGTTGTTGATGAAAAACAAAATTGTATCGAGGAATAGACTCGTTACTTGAATTAGAGGATACATTAATAAAAATAACCTTAGAATCAAAAGGAGGATACATTAATAAAAATAACCATAGAATCAAAAGCCGGAAATCTGCATGCTAGCTTTGATGACCTATGGTGGTAGATCTTCCATCGGCCTTAATAATATGAAACCTGGTAAAGATGACAGTTGTATAGATGATATTGAATAGTGCCATCAACTTAGGGAGAGAGAGAAGAAATGGAAATTGGCTATTAATCGTACAATACATTCAAATCCTCCAAAAGGTGCTTTCCCGAAATAATAATATAGAAGGCAATGATTTTTGCATTTACATAGTTGAAGACCTCACCAGACCAAAACAAGACTTGGCATTTATAGAATACTTGAAGACCTCGCTACGATTTGGCCAGTCTATTGAGACCAAAATACAATTTACCATGTACATAATTGCAGTCCATACCAGACAGAACAAAAGGCATTTACACATTGGAAGTCCTCACCAGACAGACTAAACATGACTTGGCATTTATATAATGGAAGTCCTCACTAGGCAGAACAAAATAAATAGTTGCCATTTATATAATTGAAGACCTCACCAGACAGACCAGAACGAGACTCGGCCAATATACGTTTGGAAAATAGAACATCGAAATGTATTGAAGCCTTCTCGACGGTTGATGACAAGATTAAATACAATGTTGGACATAACCTTGGATACAACAATGTTAAAAAAATGACAACAAACATGGAGCAAAGTGGCAAACTACCGACTGTATAGGTTTTGTGTAAAAAAGAAAACTCACTATGTCCGTTTCAATATTCTCAGAATATATTTCACTTAATTTTCCTTCATGTTTCCTTTTTTCATTTCCAATGTCCATTTTGTTTTTCTGTCAAATTATGTCAGTGTGTGTGTGTGTGTGTGTGTGTGTGTGTGTGTGTGTGTGTGTATCAACATGTTACAAAACTTGATAAGTGTAATTTATATAAAAATGGTTATCTGTTATAAATAAAACACGTGGTCTGCAGCTGTGTCGATCTCTAAGAAACTGATGAAACTTTCACTCAAAATGCTGTTATCTTCCAGACCCTCAGTAAGCATAATTTCTACTTGCGTGACAAACAACGCAACGTTGTTGGACTCCGCACTCATAGAAGCGGATACAAATGATGCCGATTGTAGATTACGTCATCACGACTTTTGTTCTATAGATTTTGCAGTAAAACTTAATTGATGTATCGAACAAAATTTTAGATTTATAAGAATGCAGACTTTAATGAACTCAATGATCAGATCAATAGCGTTAACTGGAATGTGTTATTTGCTCACTGCTTTGATATTGACGATTGTGTTAATAGTTTTGAACGCCACATTCTTAACATTAGTAAAAGACTGCATTCCAAATAAAATGGTGACAGTATCAGACTTGAAAATATGGTGTGATTCGCTGTCAAGACGATGAGTAAAAGATGGGATGGAACTCGTAAGGAGGTCGTTCAGATTCGAGTGACTAACATAAACGAAGAAATAAGGATAATACTATGAAAAAGGAGGATAAAGAAAGATTTAATTATAACTTTGATGTAAACTTAAAATTCGCTATTAAAAAGGTTTTGAGAATGCCTAGATATTTCATCACGGAATCGAAATCAACGAACAACCACCTCAACAATCCTCTGATCCTCATAAATCAATTTAGAGGCATATGAAAACATTGTTAAAAACTGAATTTTAACACTTATATTTTGTGCCAATGTCGAAGATCGATGATAAGAAAAACAGAACCTTCCAGAACTCACACTTACGGCTTGTAATGAACTATCAATTATTTAGGCTACTGAACAGGATGTCTTGGAGACTGTAAAAGGTGTAAATGTTAGTAAGGATCGATGTTCAGAAAACCAGACCCTTCCAGACATTACACTTAGGGCTTGTAATAAACTGTCAATTAATTAGATTACTGAACAGGACATCCTGGATGCTATAAGAAGTGTAAATGTCAGTAAGGCGAGCGTTCCAGACGCCATTAGTCATACGATATTGAAACCTGTTTCTCAGTCACTACCCAGAGTCCATTGCGATTTGTTCAACGCTGTATCAATCTTTAAGAAAGGTGATAAAAGTCGGTATCCAACAGAAATCTTTTTTTACTCAAACGTAGTATCGGAAAACTGTTTGAAAGGATTATGTATAAATAGATTTATTGTTTTGTTCATGCAAAAATCTTCTCCTAAGCTTCAACCTGACTTCTGATTGAATAATTTTATGATGTTACTATTAATATAGGCTTGACATACTCTGTGTCTAGCAAGAGGAAGAAATGAAGGTAGTTGTATGGTGTTGAGGGACCAATCAAATACATTTCAACAGAGTAACTTTCATCGAGGACTTGTTTTTAAAATTAGGGAACATGGAAAAAATAGTTCTCTACTTGACTGGTTTGAAGATGATCTTTTCGATAGTGAGTTATTATTAAAGATTAATTGTCTAGTGTTAGGAAAATAAATGCAGGAGTACAACAAAATTCAGTATTATGTCTCTTATTGTTTATTGGTATATATAAATGACATTGATGTATCAATTATTTCCATTACTCGTCTTTTTGCATATTATTCATCTCCTACCATTGCCGAATTTTCACAAGTGATTTACCATAATTTGATCAAATTAAATGATTATTCAAAACAGACGCGTCATGGCGCAGGTATGTTAATCAAGGACGCATTTTATTGTTTGAACCAAAGAAACTGAATTTGCAATGTGTCGAATTTTGAATAAGTATGGAAACTTAAATTGAATTCATTGTGCATTAAAATTTTATTACAGTCAAACCAGAAAAATCTTTGTGAAGGGTCACTTCGACCTTTTTTTCATGTCAGTGTTAAACTTGAAAGGCCAGCATCTACGGCTCATTTAGAATTGACCTGGGCATCGCAACGCTGTCCTGAGAAAGTAAGCATTAAAGTTACCAACCATAACCGCTTGATGAAAATCCCATGTCAAATAGTCATTTTCAAAGGGAAGTTGAAATGCATCATATTTCTCAGATTCTAGGCTGTCAAAATCTGACGAAAGAAATAATTATCTTGGGGAAAAATTAGGAACCGCTGATTACGATTGGTCAGTTTAAATTAGGGCGTACACCTCGGAAGTAATGTGAATTTAAAAGTAACGACCTTGGTCGAATTCTTTAGTCCAAACTTTCCTGCGTGAGGATACGATTTGGCTCCGGGGAAAAACTAAAGAATAGTGCTTTCCTCGTTAAACAAGTAAAAGGGGACCAGGTGGCTGTCTTGTAAGAAAAGACAGGCTTTAGTGCTAGGACGCACAATTTCGGAAAAGAACAGCAATAAGGAAACAGCTCCCAGGAACGGACGTGGACAGTCCAAAGATGGAAGTCCGGAAAAGAGATGAAGCGTTCAGAATAGAAAGATCAAGGAAGATCAACGCATACACGTGAAGGTGGGAAGACGGGTGATACCGGCGACAAAGACAGAAAGCAACGCTAGGTGATGCAAATCAGGCGTGGACATCTGCTCTTTTCACCACTAGTTACTATGATGAGCGAATCCAAAATAGAACACTCCTATTAAAATTCTGTTAACGTAAAATTGTTGAATTGAACCTGACACTATTTTGTTATTGATTAAATGTTTTATTTTCTTGTCTAAAGGGGGCTCGTATTGTATTATTTCTTCTCAATAGTCTTAATCAGTTCTCTGTTGATGTTCTATCTATCCACTCACACCGGGCAATAAAATCGAGGGAGGTCATCCTCTAGATACCGACTGCCAAATATAATTAACCACCCCTCTTTACTAAGAGGGGCAACGTTACAAAGTGGGGTCTATCGTGAGGGATATTTTGAACAGTGTGAGTGACAGAGGCTGAGTAAATATTTAATACAAAGTAGAGTATCATAGCAGTCATAAATTTGTTTATTATTTGAGCAAGGAATTATGAGGGTGAATAGAGTCAATATCTATTCATTCTATAGTTAGTGCATGCCATTGTTTGATATTTTCTTAATGCATGTTATCACATTGTAAGAAATTAAGCTTCCGTACCTAACTGCTTTGATAGTGTGGTCGTTGTCTAAATTCTGGTAATTCAGAAAGAAATATTGCCTTTAGTTACTCTTGCGAGAAGAGATAATTAAGGAAGTCCCGAGGGAGTAATTACACATTGTTGGTGCGAGCAAGCTGGATTTAGGAGAGAAATTCAGAATTTTGTACTGCCAAACGCTGTTAGGTTGCTTTAGAGTGATTTAAGTAAGTCCATAGGGTTAAGACTTTATTGGAATAGAATACGGTAGGTATTCTTAAGGAAGCTGTTTCCTGCAAGACAGTAAGAAGTTATTAAGTTAAGCTAAGTAAATTGGTTGGTGATACCGTCGAGTAGACTAGAATGGCAACTGATAAGCAGTTAGTCAAAGAGTTTAGGTCTATTTGTAAAGACGAATTAGGTTATGAAGGGACCCATTTAGCGGAATTTGTTGAGCGGAGTCTCAGGGAATACAGAGAACAGCAGGCGGCAGAGATAGAAAGAATCAGACAAGCCGAGGAAAAAGAAAGAATCAGACAAGCCGAGGAAAAGGAAAAAACCAGACAAGCCGAGGAAAAAGAAAGAGGAAGACAAGAACGTGAAAAAGAAAGAGAAATCGAGTTAGCCAGATTGCAAGCCGAAGAAAGAGCCAGGGAGAGAGAACATGCGTTAGCCATGGAGAGACTAAGGATCGAAGCGGAATCTAGGAGGGGGGAAGAACTGAATGAACATTCAGGACCCATAGGCAAAAGATCAGAGTATAGACGTACCGTCCAGATAACAATGCCGATGTTTAACAACAGAGACGAAATCATCGATAACTTTTAACTCAGTTTGAAAAGTTAGCTTTAATTCATCATATACCCTAAGACCAGTGGGCCATTAATATCTCTGCATTTTTGCAAGGAGCTGCCAAGGATGTCTACCATAATATGGCACCCACTGAAATAGATGACTACGACGCTCTCGAGAAAGCGCTGTTGAGGCATTACGAGTTGTCGGCTGAAAGTTTTCGCAAACTTTTCAGAGAGTCGTCTAAGAGAACAACAGAGACACATGCGCAATTTCATACTCGCGTACGCGTGCTTTTCGATAAATGGATTAAAATGACAGGCACCGCGCTCACTTATGAAGGCATACGGGAAGAGATCTTAAAAGAACATGTCCTCAGTACGTTTCGGAAAGACCTGATCGTATTTTTAGCGGAACGTGATTTCGCGACATTAGAAGATATCAGTGTGATGGCTGAGCGATATGAGAGTGTACACTCTCGTCCAACCACTTGGGGTGGCAGGGATCGAGGCAGCGTCACTGACTTTAGAAGAGCTAACGGTCTGGCACCCCATAGGCGGAATGGTCAAAATGGTGGGAAGCTAGGGGCTGATAATCCCAGCCGTGATCAGTTCCGTGGCTCAGGAAAGTCCCAAGGGGTAGATAAAGGTACCCCTGGTAAGAAAGCTGAAGTTGCATGCTACGGCTGCAACAAACCTGGCCATATTCTCAAAGACTGCAGGAAATGTCGTCCGACGATAAATGTAGTGACACCAGGCACTGGTAGGAAGTGTAAACCAGTAGAATGGATGAATACAGCAACAGCTACGGTAAATGGAGAGAAGGCTACCGTGCTGTATGACACCGGTTGTAGTTATCCAGCCTTGGTGGATAGCAAATTTGTCAAAGCTGCTGATTATACAGGCGAGACAGTAGAAGTCCAATTTGCTAATAGGACTAAAGATTCTCTCCTGGTTGTCTACATCGATCTTGATTCGCAGTATGTGAAAGGACGAATTCAAGCAGCATGCTTGTCAGGGTTGTCGCACGACGTAATTTTAGGATGTAGGTATGTGTTGCCACAGCCTAATCCTGTACACGTGGGGTCCGTAGAGACGAGGTCTATGAAGCGAAGACCAGGGTCAAAGACGCTGAACCCCTCGACTTCGCCAATAGACAATTTGCTACCTGGTGAATTAAGGAGACTTCAAGAGGAAGATTCTACCCTTAACAGGATACGCAAATACTCGAAGGAGGAGTCCGTGCGGAACTTGCCAGACGGTGAGGTAGAGTTCGAGCTGAAACGGGGTATCTTGTATCGATACGCCCGGAAAGGATCCGAGAGGTATAAGCAAGTGATAGTACCTCGATCTAAGAGAGAAGAAGTGCGTAGGCTAGGACATGAGAGTCTACTTGGTAGTCACATGGGCGTGGCAAAGACAAGAGATATGCTAGAGAGGGAATTCTACTGGCCAGGTGTGTATGGGGATGTAAGGAGGTTTTAGCTGTCGTGTGACAAGTGTCAGCGGGTGGCACCTAAGACCTCACATCGCCCAGTGCCACTAGGAACCACCCCTCTGATTGATGAACCTTTCTCGAGGGTGGCGATGGACTTGATAGGCCCGTTAAAGCCTGCGTCAGAAAGTGGTAATCGTTATGTGTTAACGATTGTTGATTGCGCTACCCGATACCCGGAGGCCGTTGCGTTGAAAAACATTGATTCAGTCACGGTGGCTGAGGCTTTGTTAGAAGTTTGGTCCAGAGTTGGTGTTCCTGAAAGATACTAACTGACCAAGGGACGCAGTTTGTTAGCCAGGTGATGGAAGAAGTGAACCGGTTACTTTCCATTAGGCACCTGACTACTATCCCGTATCACCCGCAGTGCAATGGTCTAGTAGAGCGTTTCAATGGGACGTTGAAGCAAGCTCTGAAGAAGTTGTGCGAAGGTCGACCCAAGAACTGGAATCGATACCTTCCCGCGATACTTTTCGTGTACCGCGAAGTACCCCAAGCTAGTCTAGGATTTTCACCTTTCGAACTAGTTTATGGGAGGACAGTGAGAGGACCCATGGCTGTATTGAAACAGTTATGGAGGGATGAAAAGGCATCCGAGGAAGTACGAACAACGTATCAGTATGTTGTTGATCTCCGTAACAAGCTGGAGGAAGTTTGCAACTTGACCCAGAAGAATCTCCGTGACGCACGGGGACGTCAAGCCAAGTACTACTACAAGAGGGCGAAAGAACGGAAGTTTGAAGTGGGTGACAAGGTGCTGTTGTTGTTACCATTGGAGCACAACAAACTCCAAGTACCCTGGAAGGGACCGTTCGTTGTAACGGAAAAGAAGGGTGGACGTATCCAGGTAGGAGATAAAGAGAAGTTGTACCACGTTAACCGTCTTAAACGCTATCGTGAAAGGGAGACACACACTGTGTTCGTGGTTGCTACAGTTGTGACTGAAGAACCCGACGACAACGGAGGAGTGGCGGAAGTACTTCCTAGTTGTCCTTTGACGAGGAATGAAACCTACGTCGATGTTGTCCTTGACGTAACGTTAACGTCAGTACAACGTGAATAGGTGGAGGAGATACTCCACGACTACTCAAGTGTCTTGACAGAAACACCAGGCATGACGGACTTGGAGGAGTTTCAGTTTGAAGTTGTTGGATGAAACGCCTGTGAAACTGAAACCCTATCCACTGCTTCATGCGAAGTTAGAAACTGTACGGGAAGAAATTAGAACTATGCTTGACTTAGGGGTCATTGAACCAGCCGAATCCGGTTGTTTTGGTCCAGAAGAAAAGGATGGTGATCACCGCTTTTGTGATGACTACCGGAAATTAAACAGGATCACAGAATTTCAGGTCGAAATGTTACTGGATCCTGAGTCCATATTTGCCGGAGTAACCAACGCCAAATATTTTTCTAAAATAGACTTGTCAAAGGGATATTGGCAAATTCCAGTTCGTAGTGAAGACCGTCCAAAACTTGCCTTTGCAACACCAGATGGGACATACCAATGGGTAGTCATGCCGTTCGGGGTCCAGAATGCACCCATCATTTTCACCAGAATGATGAGGAAACTGCTAGAACCTTTAAGAGGGACCGGAATTTCAAATTTCATGGATGATTTATTATTGGCGACACCTACTTGGGAAGAACACGTGGTCTTACGGAAAAAAGTTCTGGAACGACTTAGACAGACAGGGCTCACAGCCCGACCATCTAAAAGTCACATAGGACACACACTCAGTGAAGATACATTAACCCAGACAGTGCTAAAGTCGACCAGCTTCGGAACGCCTCACGTCCAACTACTAAGGCAGAAGTGCAATCTTTTTTAGGACTTCCAGGTTATTATCGCAAGTATGTTGCAAACTTCAGCGCTATTGCTAGTCCGTTGACTGACTTGACAAGGAAAAAGGCTCCGACAAAGGTTATTTGGACAGACCCTTGTGAGAGAGCATTTCAGACGTTAAAGGATAGGTTGACGTCAGACGCTGTAGTGAGACTACCGGACGTGACAAAAGAACTTTGTCTTACGTACCCACGCTTCTGGCAGGGGTCTTGGTGCAGTTTTACTGCAGGAACATGATGGGAACTTATTTCCGGTTGCTTATGGTAGCAGGAAGTTGGCTTCAGCAGAGAGTAATTATTTTTTTACAGAAAGAGAATGCCTAGCAATTATCTTTGGGATCTCTAAATTG
Organism: Megalonaias nervosa; assembly: GCA_016617855.1. Lineage (NCBI taxonomy): Eukaryota > Metazoa > Mollusca > Bivalvia > Unionida > Unionidae > Megalonaias > Megalonaias nervosa. The sequence continues at coordinate 20,828 of JAECUM010036236.1, forward strand.
CAGCGCTATTTGTATGGGCGAAAGTTTATTCTGGAAATTGATCATCAACCAGTTGCTTATCTGGCCCAAGCTAAATTGACAAATGGATGTTTAATGAGATGGTCACAATTTCTTCAGCAATATCAAGTTCAATTGCGTTACATTAAGGGAAGTGCCAATGTCAGAACAGATTGTCCGAGTAGATTAATTGATTCTGAAGTGAAGGGGTCACTTCAGGACATGTAAATAATAACCTGAAATGGAACTTCAAAATTCGGAGAGCAAAATCCCAGATTTTACTCTAAGGGGGCGGCCTATGTAATGTGTCGAATTTTGAATAAGTATGGCACCTTAAAATTGAATTCATTGTGCATTAAAATTTTATTACAGTCAAACCAGAAAAGTCTTTGTGAAGGGTCACTTCGTACTTTATTCATGTCAGTGTTAAACTTGAAAGGCCAGCATCTACGGCTCATTTAGAATTGACCCAGGCATCGCAATGCTGTCCTGAGAAAGTAAGCATTAAAGTTACCAACCATAACCGCTTGATGGGAATCCCATGTCAAATAGTTTTAGATATCTGATTCACTAAATGCAGTAGACAGAAACCGTTATTTGCTTTAAAAGGAAATTGTATAGAATAAACCGTGTTCTAAAGTTTGGTTGTTGTTTGTTTGTTGTTTGTCTGTTATTACACAAATAATATGAACATTTTCAAGGATTGTGTAGTTACTTGTAGTATCTTTCATTCGCAGTTTTAAACCTTGCGTATGATATATTGTAACGTTACATCTGAAGTCTCAAAATGTTGTTCTGCTATTTGATCACGTGGTGATGACTGTTTTAATTTAACCTTATCGTGGTCTGTAATTTTTACTTCAACATATCTTTTCTTAAATGATACCATTTTAAAGATAATTAAAATAGATTGCAAAGTTTTCTAAAGATATATATCACATTCATTCTTTTTTAAGTTGAAGGACTTCAAATAAGACACAATTTAAAATTTTTAAGATTTTTTTTCTTCTCAAATATCGACAATAGTTATAATATAATCTTTTCAAAAGAGAAAATATCAATACACAGAAGTAAATTCCTGTTTGTTCCGAGTGGGCGAAAAGAACGAATTTGATGTGATATAGGGATATGACGAAGCTGTTAGACCGATACATATTCATAGGCCGTAGCTCACGAGTTATTTCCCCGGATTGGAGCAAAATACGAATATTTCTGTATTTAATGCGTACCCTCTTTTCTACGCTTGCAATGCTTTTAGTTATATAGAATGACCAATATATAACTAACTCTTTGATATTTGATCTTAAATGTAACTCGTATAATCCAAAGAATTTGACTCTAGTGATTATATTGACGGTATATCATTATCATTTGGTTTATTATTATTGATATATTTACTAGAAAAGTGAAAATAAGTGTTTAGTACCTTATAGTACATTTTTTATCAAGTGCAGATGCAAAAAGACCAACGTTTGTCTACGTCTATCATGTTTTATATGAAAACAACCTCCCTTATCTTTCGGTTTTATTCAATATTTCAGTATAACATTTTCCTAACGTCACATGGGCAATAGAGACACATGAGCAATAAACCTCTGAATAAAGAATGAGAAGAAATATAATATGATTGCTTTATTTGCAATTAATTGGCAAAGATCAACAAATAAATATAATTAAAATCGGGTGAAAGAAAACAAAAGAAAAATTACAAAATAAAAAAATATATGAAACACACCATGTACTCATTGCGACCATGGGCAAGTAACAAAACGGGTAAGTAAAACTTGATAAAAAAAAATCTTTATCGGATCGGCATTGTCCATATTGTTATGGTTCTCATGCAGAGGTAAACATTTTATAAACAAAACCCGACCAACAAATTAAGCTTTACTGTGTAATACAATTATTTTTTGCGGGTTTGTTCAAATTGTCATTTCTTCTGTTTAATATTTGTGAAATGGCATTTAGCGAGTTTGTCTTTCGACAGAATGTTGTATCGGCGTATTTTCGATGGGCGAAATATCAGTTTGTTGCATATACTATTTGTCCTTTGAGAGAGTTGAAGTGTATTTGAAGTTTGGATCGATAAGATGGGTTTTTCTCGGTTTACTTTTTACTATAAACAAATATCCTCCTCTGTATCAAGAACTAGTAACAAATACAAACAACATCAACAAGGAAGACCGTTTCAGTCCAGGCATCCATTACTTCAATTCCATCTACGAAAAGAAAACCGATTTAGCAGCGAAAACTGCTTGTGAAGTAATAGTAATTGTACAGGAATCTAATAACATATCGAAATGCACGATTTAATTCACTTCTTTCATCCTAGACCTTGAATTACTGGATTTTCCGATATAAGTATTTTTTATTATTGACCGGGACTGAAATACCAAATATATTTTTTTTTCATTGCCGCATCAATAACACTATGGCTGAGTAAATTAGGCTATTTTCAGACGTGATCTAGTAGTAAATATGGTTGCTCCGCCTACGCATGAACTAAATTCAAATTCCACAATGCGTATATACTTTGTTTTTTTATTTCTTTTTATGTGCTGTTTGCCCTGCAATTTAGAAGAAGATATATGTTACTACTGGTATTTTAGGAGATAATGTACACAAAACGCAGCAGAACAATAATAGTAAACCGCTGACATTGTTGGATACAATAAGACGTCTGCTACTTCCGTTTGAACAGATTGATTTTACGACAAAAATGTCAGATTTGCAGAATTGAAAATATGATTCTTATCATTTAAATGTTTATTTAGCAGAAATGTTCCCAACGATTCTCAAAATCTAATGGTTCAGACTATGAGCCGTGCTATTTAGAGTCTCAAAATAGCACAAAAACGAATATTGAGGTCGAAGGCTATCCTATATCTCTCACAGACATCCCATTTTAGTTACTTCAAGCACTAAATTCGAAATTGTGAAACTGAAGAAGGCGGGTTCGGTAGAAAAACAAGAACATTGGAGACAATAATCTAAGACGACGAAAAAAACTTATTTCCTGCTGGCGAATTGGGTTCTTACGCCCTAGCTGCTTTGCATTTTTAATTTGTTGCACGTTTTTATATTTGAGAAAATGTTTGGATTTGTAATACAGATCATACAGACGATGTACCGGGGTTCCTCCAACAAAGATTATGCTAGTGCCAGGGCATACAAATATGTTATCTATAGCTGGTAGTAACAATGACAATTGTTACGTATCGGCTTGTTTAAAGTAACACAAAGAAAAGAGTGACTACAACAAGCTTTGTAAATTTTAACAAAAATAATTTATTTCCCTAGAAAACACGGTGAAAAGGTAAAGATATGAAACAAGACTTACGATATACGAAGATCCAAAAATTTGTTCTAAAATTGTGAAAACACATAAGCCCTGTGACTAAACAGTTCGAAACTGACGTAGTCTGAATCTCAATTCCGTTCCAAGATGGCGGATGGTGATGTCAGACGAAGGTTAAACACAGATGTCCAGAATTTTCACTGTGAATCACAATTTGTATTGTTCTGTTCCAATTTAGAAATAATTTCAGCAAATGTCTTTGTCCAAAGCCAGTTGTGTAGTTCTCCAGGGAAAATAATTATTATTTAGAAGGTAGACGAAGTAGAACTATCCTCGATAACAAAACACATGTTGTTCTACATACGTACGAACGAACAACTCTTTCCAACACAAAAGAATACCTTCTTAAGGTATTGAAAACTCTATATGATGTTATGATGTGACTCTCTAAGATGTTAAAATATGACTCTAGACTAGTTTGCAGGTACCTGAGCATTTTAAAGCAAACTCATACGTCGTTTCATGTACACGCATGAAGAAATCGTGGAGATTTCGAAATATTGCCAACGTAGTACAGAATGTCAACAAGTATTATTAGTAATGACCGTGGTCACAACCAATCATTTACATAGCTATTTCCGACTGTTTACTTAATATGACAAATCCGTCATGCAAAAATCGTGCTTACGCGAGTCACATCTACGTTTTAAATAAACACGATGTTTCTAACAAAATATCAGACTCTGCGAACAAATCATCATCATAATAATAATTATATTTAATGATATAAAAATGAAATAAAAATGAAATAAAAGGAATTAGAAAGAATTCAAATTTTAACACATGTAATTTAACTACAGGGTCGTAACACAATAAATGTACTTACCTTTATGCATCCTGAATTTCCTCAAAATGTACTTTCTTGGTTATTTCTGCTGATCAGAATTACATTGGTTCCAAAAATTGATCAACAGCGCGACATTGTACATTTTAAACAGAAATCACATCTCAAAGGATAATTTATTGCGTTCAAAACATAATGAATATGGTATTTCTTAACAATTCTATTTTATCCTCTTGAGAATTTAAATTAAAAGAATTTACTTTTTCCCCTCCACCTTATGATTCCAAACTGTCAGAAACACGTGCACAGCTTAATGTTAAAACCAGTCCCCCCAGCCACACGTACATCAGCTGGGATGGTTTTCCCAAGACAAAGTAATTCACAGTATGAGTCTGAATCTCAATTTAAGTAGACCAAAATGAGACTTTTTTTTTTAAAACGAAACGAGAGCTCGGTACGCTTCCAAGTTCAGAGTTTGTTTTGTATGCATTTAACTAGGGTTGAGTAGTTGCGTTGAAATCTAGCAGAAACTTAATTTCTGTTTTTTTGGGGGTTTTTTTTCTTGCAGTGTGTTCTTTTTATTATTTAGCTACATTTATATAGGAAAATATAAACTCGGCTTTTTAGCTGTTCTGCAGTATAGCTGACAAAAACTCGTTCGTATTTTCCCCTGCAAAAGCAGTAACCTTTAACTACGGTGGCATTGAGAACGTATTTTTCCAGACGTATTACATTTAGAAGGACATTTTATATTGTGGTGAAATGTGGCTTGTAAAGAGCTACAATACCAAACACAAGCAAAACAACAGACCTAGGTCTCCATTACGATAGGCATATGAAAGGTAGAAAGGACAATACCCGCTAAAACGAAGAAAAATTCACTATATTTTGAGGGAAACCGTATTGTGATAGTTAGTTTGACTTAGTACGTGTCAGGTTTTTTTGTTCTTGAAAGATTTTCGAATCACATATAAGTAGACGACGGTATAATTACCGCTCCCTCTGCCTCTACAATGCGGGGAGGAGGGAGAGGGTACTCATTTAAGAATGGAGCCTCAAATCCCAACTTTTTCTTTTGTATAGTTTTCTTTCTTAATTTTAATTTTTGTAATCTTTCTCTTTAAATATTCTATTTCGCTTCCATTAGTATTTACCGTTTCTGTTGTACGAGCCTAGAACTTGTTTCTTCGTTTATATAGACAGCGATATGAAATATTTTCAAATCAAAATTAGTGTATGATAAAAGAACAAGAGCTGCATCACGTGCTACTAGATCACATTCTCCATTTACCAGTAAAGCGTACATCAGTTTCTAAGCAATTTTCTGGAACGTATAGTAACTATTGAGGATTGCATTATATTTAATGGTTTTATTACATATTTGTGAATTATGTTGAATATTTACCATTAAATTGACAGTCTAGGAAAATGAGCTGCACAGCTGAAGGAGGGGGAAGAGAGGGCAGCAGAGGAAGAATTATTAAATGTGAAGCAAACAGACGTTTTTCAAAGGATAGTTCTTATTAGAGCACTGACAGTGTTCGACATAATCATATAGAAATTGATACAACAATAACGGCAAGTGCTGGTGATTCTGGATTATCCTTAACTATTAAGTAGCGCAACACCAGCAGGGAAGAAGAGAGTGAGCCTAATGATGAATGAGTTTGTTCCTGAGCAGAATGAACCATTGCAATAGTCTTACGTGCAAGTACCTTCTTGAAACAGTGGTGTTGATGCTAACTCTCAATACAAACGCTTTGGCAGACGCAAACGATATTTCGACGAATTCACTGAAGAAACAAGACTAATTAGCCCGGAAGATCACGTTCGCATTACTCTCTTCAGTGCTATATTCGAAATTGTGACTTCTCAACTAAACAATAGTTTTCAAGTAATGAGATATGTTACAGGGGAAGTTTCAGTGATTCACCTTAATGCGAGCCTCCACGACTATCAAAGAGGAGTACATACACGACATTGCGATACAACTGGTTTCAAGCAATAGATCTACAAAAGCAAGGTATCACCGTTGAAAGAACTTTCCCATTTACTAGGTGTTATATACATTACAATTTTTTTAAGCTTCACTGACATGGTCAGTGCTGTTCGACCCTTTCTTACGATGCCTGTTACCATTTCTTGTACAAAAAGGTCTTTATTTCCAAACTAAAAACACCCAAGATCTAAGAAATTCGATGGCCCAAGATCCCCTAAGAGGCCTATCTGTAATGAGCATTGAAGCTACAAGGGCAAAGATAATAAGCTTCGGGTAATCAATAAATGGTTTTGCCACTTTGAAGATACGGAGAAAAACGTTGTAACCACCTTATGTATATAAATCCGATACAGTTCTTGTAACTTTGAACTGGCATGTGTATTGGTGGTGGTGGTGGTGGTGGTGGTGGTGAATCTGAAGCATATAAGTAAAATGAAAGTATAATAGTGTGCATAATTTTGACTGGATGACAACATCTAAAATCTGTCAACTCTGAGTATATTTGACCCACCAGCTAATAAGAAACAGCGATTTAATTTCTCAGTCGTCTGGGACACAGGAGGTTCACCATTTTCCAATGGAAGCCTTGAATTTTGTATGTATAAATAGCACTTTTTCTGCAGCGTTAGCACTGTCAGTTCTTATGATCATGACCTTATCGTCGTGAGAGAGATAATGTGTGTAAAGTAGTATTACAGGTGCATGTAAGTGAGCTCACTGAATCTTCATGAGCATATTATCGGAAAGGTTGATTTAGATCAATCACCATGAAAATAATGAACTATTATCCAAAACTGACATCTCATTTCATGAGGCTACAATAACCCTTTTATGAATTCAGTCACGTGTTGTAAATGACGATTGGAAGAGAAAACGTCATCATCCCAAATGACACCTTCTATCCGTGACCAACCTTTGACTGAGTTTGCGAAAGGCGACTCAACGTCTTAGATCGTAGTCCTATTCATATTAACTAATACAACAAATGAAAGAAATATATCATTAATCGTATTTGCATTTTCGTGTATAAATGGGCTAATAATTGCTACATTTCTTTTTTGAAACACTTGCCGACATTTACAGAATTTCGATAGAGACAAGTGGATCTTACAAAGGGTATTTAACAAGTTCTGAATATTTGTGCACTTTTATAGCCAACAGTTCGTCAGAGTATCTCCTTAAAATACTCCCCATGCACATCTGTACATTTTCCCAGTCTGATTATATTAATTATTAAATGACATATGCTATTCACTTTGGGATGCATTGTTCACAGTCTGGAAAACTGCACTTCCACATGCATGGCGGCTTTCAAAAAGTCTGCCACTCAGCGAATCTTTTATGACCTGATTCAGCCAAAAATCATTGATTAAAATCATGGATGTATGGCTTTTGGATGTTGTACTCTTTCAATAAGTCAATGGATCCTTCTGGTGCAGGTCGACACAATGTTGGGCAATACTTTGAAGCCCTAAAAATGTCCAGTGACACGAGCACTGTCGGGCACTGGTGTTAAAAGCGAAAAATCCGTTGGCAAAAATAATACGTATAAAGTCTGATTTTGTCGAGCGATTTGCGGTCTTTACAAGCGTTCTCCTATCCAAACGTTATTGTTTTCTCTTAAAAAGGATTCAAACGAGTATATCTATGTTTCATCACCTTTGACAATCTCATTCAACGTATCTGGTCACACTTTTCATGTCTGGCGAGTAACTGTTTAGTGATTTCAATCCGAATCTGGTTTTGATCAGCCGAAAACAAACTTTATGACCTTCAAACGATTCTTCAAAATATCTGAAGCAGATGCCGAATTAATTGTCTTCCACCGTGCATCGAGCACTTTCACCAATTTCTTCCTCCATAGTAACCACTTCCCGTTCACATATAGCGGACAACGGTTTTCCACATGGGCCATCTTCCATGGATTCGAGACCCTTTTTAAACCTATGAAACAATCTCAGCAAGACATGACAAAGAATAAGATATTTAAAATGTGTCCAAGTCGTCCTTGATATCAACTGGACAGTACCCTGGGAGCGCACGGATTTTACGGTATGCATTTTGCTCAGTAGAGGAATTAATTTCTCCGACCTTCTTACGTCACTGTCCTGCAGTTGCATCTGTTGATAAATGTATGGAAGATTTCTATTGATCAGAAAATAACCACCTGATCAGACCCAGCTGAGTTTATTTTCGTATAATTTTAAACTATACAGAGAACTACTTTATACTAACTTCTATAAACAGAGTCACGTGCGAAGTAATTAATGTTGCTGATTTAAAGAGAATATGAAGAATTTTTTTTTTATAATGTAACGTTTAGAATTGTAGAATTGTTACTATACACACAAAATACATATGGAAATTACAGAATATGTACTACCCATCAAGAGATTCTTATTTTGACTAGAGTATATATTCCGTAATTCAGATTATATATATAT
>JAECUM010036237.1:0-23636 GCA_016617855.1 Megalonaias nervosa
GGCCAGTATAAATGGTGGAGGAAGAACCCGGGAAAACCCAGGAAAGAACCACCGACCCACGAGAAGCTACTGGCAAGCTTTCTCACATACCCACATTGGCCGAATCCGAGACTCGAACCCACGCAGACAGAGGTGAGATGGCAGTGATCCGTAACGAAGAGCGCTTTAGACCACTCGGCCACTCGGGGCCCCGATAGATGAGAATTAATTACTAGGTCGTCATGCTAGTATGTCTGCAACATACGAGTGCATATAACACCGACTCAGTTACATCATTATTTGATGATGTGTGCTTAGTCGTGGTGGAATATGGGCTGGTGTGTGCAGGCAAGGCGATGAGTCCCATTTACCCGCGGACCTGGGTTTGAATCTCCGTAGAGTACAAATTAAAAATTCTCTAACCTGAAGAATTTTTCTCTGGAATTTCATATGTTCATACTACGCGTTACAAACTGCAAAATCATCTTCAAATTATTGCGTCAAATTAAAGTTTGTTTTTTTTTAATTCTGTCTCTTTATTTCGTTAGATTTATTAACATTTTTAACAATGATTGATCTGAGCATAATTTTATTGATCGATTGGTTATGTGATAGACATTCTAATTAAAATTTAGTTAAGATATCATTCTGAGAATGGCCAAAAAAGGCAGTGGGAAATCGAACCATCGAATGTGGCCGCTCCAGAATCGCTTCTGTGGTGGATCATAGGCTGTATAAGACTCCATTGGTTCCTGGCTTTGTCGTATTTCTCCGCGGACATGTGTCTCTGTCTACCATCGAATCCGCCGCAGGCGTACACGACACCGTCAATCTGGCCGACGCAAACGTAACAGCGGGACATATACATCGGCGCTCGTTCCTCCCAACGAATCTTACCTGGATCGAAACAGCACACACTGTTCAAATACCGCCCACCGTCAAAGCCACCGATGACATAGATACATCCGTCCATGCTAACGGATCCGTGGTAAGCTCTTGGCGTCGGGAGTTCGCAATCTACAGCTTCAAACCATTCATTCGTATTTCTGTCGAACGTCTCTACGGAGCTCGTGACGCCTCTTGCAGCCCATCCGCCGATCGTGAAAATAATTTCATAGGGAACTCTCGGGACCATCATGAGGTCGTTTTTAAAACATTCTATCGGAATAAGCTTAGACTTTTTTATAATGAGAATCAATTTTTGCGCACGTTGGATTTGTTCCCATATTTTGCGTTTCTTTTTGAAGTCCGTTCTATTTTTCAAAGTCTCTCTGAAAACTTCCTCATCAACAAAAGCCATACGAATTGCAGGAATGAGATCTGGTAAATGTTTCTCTCTTTCCTCTGGCAAAAAGTTGAACCAATTGATCACAGCTTGAAGAACATCTTTCTCTTCCTTAGCGCACAGAGTATCATCAGACAGAAAACCTAACAATTCTTTCGGTTCTAATTGCACAAATTCCTTGCTTTTCTCTGCAATTTCAAGAAAATGTTTCATGATAAAATCCCAACATTTCTTAATCAGAACGAGACAGCTGTAGAACTGAGCAAACCTTAAAATACCTATGCAGTTTTCCGCCGTCAGTTCTAATGCTAGGAAGGCAACGCAGTCGTCTAGCAGCCCCAGAATGTTGAAGCGATCGGAGGCTGCAAACAAATCCTCAATATTGTCGGATGTCAGTGGAAGTTCTTTCAGGTAGGCGTACTGGATAAGAAGTTCCATAGTCCGGGCAGAAACTCCATGGATTTTTACCTCTGGTTGAGAAGTCTCCTGAAGGCCGGACGTAAATAGAGACCTAAAATAATGGCTACAACTGGCCATGACAGCTCTATGTACGGGGAACTTTCGTTTTTCGCCAGGGATACATATAAAAGCGTCACAAAGAACTCCATTTTCTCGCATATCATTTAAATGATAACGAAATTCTCGATCGAAATCTTGTTTGAAGACATCCATATCTTTCCGTAAGTGATACAATATTGCCTAGATACATGACGTAAACATTTACTTGAAATGACGTCATTATGTCTAGAGGCAATACTCAGCACGTCTTAAATTGGCGCTGTTATTCATTCAGTAGTAGTAGTAGTAGTAGTAGTAGTAGTAGTAGCAGTAGTAGTAGAAAAACACAACCAAAGTAGTGCTGGTAGCTTTTGTCGTTATTGTTGCTACTGTAAATGTGTAGATATTGCTCCTTTTGTACAGTGTTGTTTATTTCATTTGTTGTTGATGTCGTGAGCTAATACCACTACCACTACTACTCTGTCACTACTATTACCACTGGTTGCAGTGGCAGCAAGAAGAAGAAAATTAAGGCTGTTTTAACGGCACGTTTAACAGTGTTGGCTATATCATTGTTGCTACTGCTGCTGCTGCGTAGACGATGCTGCTTCTTGTACGGTGTTGTTGTTTCATTTGTTGTTGATGTTGTGAGCTATTACTACTTCAGCGCTCAATCTGATTAAAATCTGATCTCCACTGTCCTACGTGAAGATCTGGCGACCATAATAGCTACTTTTTCAGCTAATCAGATGAAGTCTTATATCTTCCCGTTTGGAAGACTGAGCAGAATAGCTGAAGAATATCATGTCCTACGTGAAGATCTGGCGACCTATGTTTTTACCATAATAGCTACTTTTTCAGCTAATCAGATGAAGTCTTATATCTTCCCGTTTGGAAGACTGAGCAGAATAGCTGAAGAATATCATGTGTGCCTATGGATTTGATTCAGTTTCAAATTTCTGAAAGCTGCATTTCCATTGGCTAAGGCAAAGGTAACCAGAACATGTCCCCTAAGCGGTCGATGTCAGATCTTTACCCAGGACAGTGGAGATCTGATTTTAATCAGATTGCTTCTACCCTATCACAACTACTGGCACTGGCTGCAGTGGTAATAAGGAGAAAAGGAAGTTTTTCTTTTAGTTTTAACGGCATTTTTAACACAATGTTGACTATAGAATGCCGATGAAATAGGACTAAGTCACTTTGACAATGTTAAGGAAAACTTCCGTTTGGTATGAAACGCGCAGACGATAACGGCGTCAAGGTCCCCATGGTCATAATCAGGTTTGAAATTATAAATCAATGAATGAACTGACTACGTTCTGTGCATTTTTTAAATTTCATTTATGCTTTTCTTTTTTTTTAAATAGGTAGGGGAGTACAAATAGATGGGAAGGTTCATTCAGACTATAGCCATTTTAGGACAGTTCTCATTAGTAATCTGTTTCATCTGCCTATTGGTCATATTGGGACAGTTCTCATTAGTATTCTGTTTCATCTGCCTGTTAATCATGTTAGGACAGCTCTCATTAGTAATTTGTTTCATCTGCCTATTAGTCATATTAAGACAGTTCTCGTTAGTAATCTATTTCATCTTCCTATTGGTCATATTAGGACAGTTCTAATTAGTATTCTGTTTCATCTGCCTATTAGTCATATTAAAACAGTTCTGATTAGTAATCTTATAATCGGCCTATTAGTCATTTTAGGACAGTTCTCATTAGTGATCTGTTTCATCTGCCTATTGGTCATATTAGGACAGTTCTGATTAGTAATCTGTTTCATCTGCCTATTAGTCATATTAAGACAGTTATCATTGGTAATCTGTTTCATCTGCTATTTAATCATATTAAGACAGTTCTGATTAGTAATCTTATCATCTGCCTATTAGTCATTTTAGGGCAGATCTTTAGTAATCTGTTTCATCTGCCTATTGGTCATATTAAGACAGTTCTCATTAGTAATCTTATCATCTGCCTATTGGTCATATTAAGACAGTTCTGATTAGTAATCTGTTTCGTCTGCATATTAGTCATATTAAGACAGATCTCATTAGTAATCTTATAATCTGCCTCTTGGTCATATTAGGACAGTTCTCATTAGTAATCTTATCATCTGCCTATTGGTCATATTAATACAGTTCTGATTAATAATTTGTTTCATCTGTCTATTAGTCATATTAAGACAGTTATCATTGGTAATCTGTTTCATCTGCTATTTAATCATATTAAGACAGTTCTGATTAGTAATCTGTTTCATCTGCCTATTAGTCATATTAAGACAGTTATAACTGGTAATTTGTTTCATCTGCCTATTAATCATATTAGGAGAGTTCTGATTAGTAATCTTATCATCTGCCTATTAGTCATGTTAGGGCAGTTCTCATTTGTAAATTGTTTCATCCGCCTATTGGTAATATTAGGACAGTTCTCATTAGTAATCTGTTTCATCTGCCTATTAGTCATGTCAGGATAGTTCTCATTAATAATCACGTTGCTACAGCATCAGAATATGTAGAATTTATAGCATTTTGTTTCACTGACCAGGGATGGTGATTATGGCATCTAGCGTGATAATGCTCATGTTAGAAATTATAAATCATTGAATGAAATAACTAAGTTGTGTATTTTTTTAATCACATTAAAGATGTTCGTACCTGGAATTGTTGGGGAGGGGGTACAAACAAACCGGGATTTATGCAAAATCTATAGTAGATTGTCACAGGGACTCGTATTGTTGAAAGTTGTGCCAGTTATCTGGATAGTAGATTGTCACACGGACTCGTATTACAGAAAGCTTTACCAGGTATCTGGATAGTAGATTGTCACAAGGACTCGTATTGCTGAAAGCTGTACCAGTTATCAGAATAGTAGATTGTCACAGAACTCGTATTGCTAAAAGCTGCACAAATCATCTGAATAGTAGGTTGTCACAAGGACTCTTATTTTGCTGAAAGCTGTACCAGTTATCAAATTGGGAGCGTGTCCCGCTTTTCGAAAAATTTTGTATGTGAGTTTTTTTCTTCATTCGGATAGCAGTAGCAGCAATTATTGGGTAGATTGAAGACGATGTTGCTGACATCGAAACTTACTGGGCACTATTAGTAGTGAAGGGGGATACTCTAGGGCAAATGAGAACATATAAGGAAAAACAGGGGGTTGTACCCTGGGGCAGTATATGGGAGTTTAACATTGTGGGACTATCTGGGACACTAAATAGGAATGGAACAGGTGGGTGACGTCACAGTACTGGACACTGGCAACAATGTTGCAAGTGGCTGACCTCAATCGAGTAGAACACTGGCAACAATGTGGCAAAGGGCTGACCTGAATACGCGCTCCTCTAGGTAGGGACAAATACAACAGAGATATACATAGACACACACACACACAAACACACACACACACACACACACACACACACACACACACACACACATGGCAAAGAGAGTAAATCTTTTAGAGGCATATGAATGGCCCTGAAAAGGGCCTTTGGGTTCTTCTATTTTCCCCACTTCTTCCACCAGCTTCTCACTTTCTCTATGATTCCTTTCTTCTTCTTCTTTTCATCGTCTGGCATCCAGTCAGGATGTCCCATGGATCTAAATGTTTCCTGTACCTTCATCCAGTTGTTGTTCAGTCTCTCAAAGTCCTCTTTTTTCTTTCTGTTTTCTTTGTCCTTTCTATCTTTTGCCCAGGTCTCTTTGATTTTCTTTACCTCTTCTTCCATCGCCTTTCTCATCATGTCTTCAGCTTTCCTTAATTGCTTTAACCCCCACTGGACAAAGACCACTCGGTGCAATTGGCTAGGTCTTGTAGAAAGCACCTCACTTGGATGACATTATCAAGGACCTGCTTCAATGTCCCCACTCTCACATATTTAGGATGGATGAAGCCTCTTAATATCACTACTACCTGCTCTATCATGCCTTGCACCAGATCCCTGGCTACTTTCAGGCTGGTGACTTGACTTGTCACAAAGTCTTTGGTAACTGGATATCTCCATTCAGTCCTTCCACCACGTAGGCTGCATCAACCATCCATTACCAACTGTCTTTCAATTCGTTGAACAAAATCCATCTTGTGTTGACTAGTCAACGCGGGGTAGCCAGACTGAAGACCGCTCCGCGTTATATACGTGAAGCACGGACGTGAAGAAAAACACCCCTTACACTCACTTCACATATTATATGCTATCCACACAGACGGGAAGAGAAGAAAAAACACACCATATCTACTATCCAAAACCCCAATATCTACTATCCACACAAATGTGAGCGAACGCATAAAACACACACTCTACTATTCACACAAACGTACGCGAACGCATAAAATACACCATATCTACTATCCACACAGAAGGGAAGAGAAGAAAAAAACACCATATATACTATCAAAAACCCAAATATCTACTATCCACACAGACGGGAAGAGAAGAAAAAAACACACCATATACTATCCACATAAACGTACGCGAACTCAAACAAACACACACACACATCAGTAAAGGAGCGAGTGTTTATAGTCACACTACTCTACATTCACACAAATTGGCAACTTGAATAATGTATCTTTTCTAGACATCTGGTTAGCTCTGAGAAGGGCTGTTTATTCTATGAACTCCAACTGCACCTGGCTAATGGTGACATCTCCCAGGCCGGGCACCACACACACATCTTCGGCTCCAGTCGTTATTCCAACTGATTTGAGTGGGTGGGAGTGCAGAAGGGGGATGAGTGGCCTCATCATCCCAGTTTTCACTTTGTGGAATAGTGAAGACTTCTGTCTGTCTTCTCCTATGCCACACGCGGAGATGATGAGGTCTCCTTATTTCTTCTTCCCAGTTTTCAGTCTGTCGAACCACTGGTCTTTGTACTGGTGGCAGAGGCTGTGGCTGTGGTTGTAACGGACGTGCCTGTGGTGGTGGTGCCATTGCCTGTGGAGGCGTAGGTGTCCACACCTCAGGCTTGACCTCATACAGAGGTTTCAGTATGAGGTGAGGCAGGATCCCTCTCTTCTTTTCTTCTTCTTCTTTTTTCTTCTTTTACCTTCTCCTCCTTTTCAAGCCTGGCAGCTTCTACTATGGCCTCCATGGCCAGCTCATCTAAAATACGCCTGGCATACTCCAGGTGCATCTGCAGCTCCAACAATTTGGCAATTCTATTACTCATTTTGTTACTGTTGACCAATCAACGTTGGGTAGCCAGACTGACGATCGCTCCGCTATATATTCCTGGAGCACAGACATGAAGGAAAACATCCCCTGACACCAAAACTTACAATGCCACTATTAGCATTACATGGAACGCGCGGACCTAAAAGAAACACTCACGTTGACTTTATACTTACAAACACAGACATGCACTATCGGACAAGACAGAGAAACAAAGTGTTTATAGACACACTTCTATTTTTTAAACATAAACACACAATATTGTTTTGGCAATTGAATTAGTATGTCTTTTCTAGAGTGTTGGGGTAGCCCTGAAAAGAGCTGTTTTTGTTGACGGGGAGTGATGGCAATCTTTTATTGTCTAAGATTGCGTCCCCGTCTGGCGCCAGGCTTTCCCACAGGATACGGTCTGCTTCATTGGAAAGAGAAGGAGTACTCCTTGGTGTCCACACGACAGTCGACAAAGCCTCTGTCCGGCTCCTGCTGCTGTTGCTGCTGTTACTGTTGTTCTCTCTGCTGCTTCTGAAGTCTGTACTTCTCTGTCCACTCTTCTTGTTCTTTCTTGATTTCTTCTCTGAAGAGTTCTTCTATCAGGTCTTCGATCACTTTCAACATCCTGGCATTCTCTATCTCTTCAGGCTTCGGTATCAGGTTTTGCCTGACACGGTGTAAATTCACATAAGCTTCGTTCATCTTAGCTAGTCTTGAAGGCATCATCGTAGGTCGACGAGTCAACAATGGATGGTCAGACTGGAGACTGCCTCGATTTATATGGCTCAAACGCGGACGCGATAGAAAACATCACTACGATTTTTTTCTTGGGTCGGAACGTTATGATAGCTAATGTCATGATGAGTGATAGAGAGAGAAGTCAAAGAGCATTTATAATGATAAAAGTTTTTGAAAACAAACGACAGACATTTTTTTCAAAACACAACGTTTTTATTCAACAAACAACTAACAACAAACAAATTCATATAACATTAAACAAACTATTTTCGACAAGGTTGTGAAATCATGTTAGATTTCCACTGATGGAAGTCATGAGGCCATTGATGTGCACTACGTTTCCTACCTAAAGATAAAAGATAGCCATAACGGTCACAAAACCATCGATCTACTTTCGCATCGTTTCTAGAAAAGTTACGATCAAAAATAAGTCAATAAATGTTCTAAAGGATATCCAAGACTGCGTTGATGAAGAAAGTACACACAATATTGTCCACACACCATAGAATCTGTGTCTTGCAATTTCACATTATTGAATCGTGTCGTCTGGGCATTTCTTCTCATAAAGTCGACGATGTCGTCTTCAAAAAGTGGTAATCCATAGGATGGGAGCTGAATCCGTCAAAGAGGAGACGGGATGAAATTCGACCCATTGGGATTCTTGCATCGTGATCATGGTGGGTGGCATGGCAAACAGCTCCTGTTCAGGCTTGGAACAGGCGCAAGACTCTCGGTGCATCATTTTCTTTCTTTCTTTCTCTCAGTTTGTGAATTTTTAATAAACAAAAAAGTCTAAGTCTCGGACGGTTCTTCTTTTCTTAGTCTTTCTAGCTCTGGGGGTGTGAAGTCCTCTGGAGGGGTGTCTTCTTCGTCGTCTCTTTCTGCCTTGTCCTTGCTGTGGCTCTAGGGTAGCATGAATGACTGACTCGGCAGCGTCCAGGGCATTTATAGAAGTTTTTCGTCGTCCCAAATTGTATTTACCCATTTGAAGCAAGACATTTTTGCCTGCTCTCAAGAAAGCTTCTTTGGGGTTTTGTTTGTCAATGATGACATTTTGGAGAAATTCTTTGCCTTGCGTCAACTCGGCATCTTTCAAGGCGTGCAATCCCCGTGTCACCATCGGTTTCAAAACCAGAGCCACCGAACGAAACACCGATTTCAACATATTTCCTTAACCATGTCCTCGCTGTCGAGCGACTCCTTGGTACACAGGAAACATGACTTACGAGTCGTTAGAGAATCGTTTTCGAAAATGGCGTTTCATCGTGACTTTCCCTTGGTGAATAGAATATTTTGTCCCAGATCCCCTTTAATAGTAATATTATCAGTGTCAAAATACGACTTACTGACGGGCAGATAGTGAGGATGTACAAATTCGCGGTGAACGTGATAGGTGTTTCCACCTTCCTCGTCAGCGTTCGTGGCAGAATCCACTTTGAAAGGAATGACAAACAGTAACGGTACGGAGGTGTGTCCCACCACGTTGTACTCCACCACATCGGAGTACACAAAAATCAAATTCAGTACTTGGTTTAGTTCTACCGGGGAACGAAAATATTTTGCAAAATCCAAGTTGCAGGTAATGGGTGGTATGGGTTCACCCTGGAGCAATTTGACGTCTTCACCCAAAATGTCAAACAAATCAGGACAAAATGTAATGTTCGACAATTTCTCTTCAGTAGAAAATTGCGTCAGTAAGTGACGAGACACTTTATGGTATTCGATCTTGACATTTTCTTTTTTTCTCTCCAAGGGTTTGTCAAATATTGCATTGAACCTGTTAGTAATCGTGTTCACCAGATTTTGACCACTAAAATAATAGCCTACAGGAATGGACAACAGATACGTCTTCAGTTTAGTCGGATCGTTTATTTTCCCAAAGGATTTTGAAATTGGCTATTGATTCACGAATTGTTGTAAATAGGTGTCATGAACTTCGACCGTAAAAGTGTTTTCAGTTGGAAGGACATTTAGGACTTGTGTAGGGTGAATCATTTCCACCAAAGCCACTTCCCAATGGACTTCGTGATCCAATTGGATGGCCTGAGGTAGTTTGGCCGTGAAAAAGCACAAGGTGTTGTTGGGAAACACATCCATGGAAATGTCACTGGATAACGTCAAGTAAAATTGGTTGTTCATAATTCCAGAGTTCTAGTGTCCGAGGGGTCGCTGGAGGTCAGAAGAGAGTCTTAAAGAGGATTGTTGTGATGGTTATGGTGATTGTTGCAAGGGTGACTGACGTTGGATGAAAGACTCCCGTTGTTGTTCCCGTTAGAGGAATATTTCAGGGACGGATTGGGAAGAAGGTAACCAATGCAACTGCTCAGTAATATGGTCCACAACTGTTTGTCTCCTTGTTGCAAGCTCAAATTGTGAATGGCAGCACCGATAACACAATACACCACAAAGATTTGGCAGAAAAAGACAATTTGCGTTTTAGGCACACGTTCTCCACACCAAACCCACAAGGGTTGCTTTTGTAGATCTTGCAGAGAAGAACTGGAGGAAGTAATGGTCACTGCTGTAGTGGTAGCGGTTGAAGCTGCGTTGAAGGACATAATGGTCACTTCTTTTTATAGTCGATGATTTGCGTAGCGTCGATCCAAGAGTCAAAACTCGGCGGATATCCTCTCCAATGTACTTTGACTTCTTTGACACGACGTTTTCCCACTTTACTGCTTTCGATCTCGTACACTTCGTCTTCTGTTTTGGTCACACGTTGTAACTTGGGCAACTAAAACATTCCTTTTAACATTTACCCGTGCATGTCTTCCAATTTATAGACGGTAGGATGACGGCCACACACTCGTTCAGTGACACGAAACAATTCGGTGGTCCAGTTGGGTAAGTAACCTTTGTCGAAAGTCCGTTTGGTTTTGTCAATGCGCACCCAATCTCCTACTGCCAACACTCCACTTTTCTTGGGGACAATCACCGCCGGGGACGTACCAAACAGGCGCTCGAAGACGGTCACTTCGTTGTCGGGAGTTACTTCTTGGGGGGCAAGTCCGATGCTTCGATGGTAAGATTGGTTGTACTCTTGGACCAGGTGCGGTAAGACGTCGATGTACTTGAGAGTGTGTTGATGCGTAAAATATTTCCACATGCGTTCTATCAAGGTACGTTGAAAACGTTCCACGATGCTGGCTTTGGATTCGGGATTCTCGGTGGTGAAAAAATGAATTTCACGTTTCTTTGATTCTTTTTGGAAAGCTTGGTTCAGAAATTCGGTGCCTTTGTCGGTTTGCCATTGAAGAGGGTGACGACCGCTTTGTTTCAACACCAGCTTGAGGGCTCGCACTAACTCACTGCTCGATTTGGAAGTCAATGGCACGACCCAAGCAAATTTGGAAAAGACGTCGATGACACAAAACAAATATTTTTAGCCGCGATTGTAGGTGGATAAATGAGAGACATTGGCTAAATCGGCTTGCTATTGGTGATCGATGCCTTCGAATCGGGTGCGACTTCTGGAAAATTTTCGTCGAATGGGTTTGTGTAAGGTGTACGTGGCTTGTTCTTGTAACCATCGTTGCACTTGAGGCAAACAGACACTTTTCAGTCGCGTTTTGGCAGCACGATACAATTTCTGAACTCCTGCGTAATCTGAAGGATGGGACGGATCGTAGTAAATGCTGGCTAACACCTTTCTCCATTTTTTAATAAGTTATCCACTCTTCACTGATGCTACTCTGAATGGGACGAGGGGGTGGTTTAGAAACGACTTTACGTGTCCGATGTGCCACGGGAATAGAAGTCGAAGGTAGCTTTGGTGGTAGTGAGGTAATGGGATGGCTTTGGTCTTTTTTTCTTTTATCACTTCTAGTTTCCCTTCTTTCTTTTTGGCTTCTGTCGAAGGAGGAGTGGACATCATCTTTTTAACCCATGCTTTAAGTTCTTCTCGTTGGGGTGTAGGGGAATGGGTCAAAAGGACGCTGCACTCTTACTAGAGATGGGAGCTGCTGACGGTGTTTGAAAGACTTCTCGTGCATCTTCTTCCTCACGCATCCGTGGGGTTGCGTCTGTTTTCACCGCTTGGGTGGTGGTGGTGGTGGTGATGGACTTTTCATCAGGACCTTAAAATCTTTCAGAGTTGGTACAGCTGTTTCGTCTAAAGCTTTCTGGTGAAAGAGTTGCAGTCGTTGAAACAGTTGACCGTACCGTTGCGATTTTTCCGTTTCTGACAAATCGCTGAGATCCATCAAGGATTACAATTCGTGTTGTAACTGGGACATCTCAGTCAAATGAGGATTGAGAGGTGAATGCGGGGTCTGTTGTTCTTGTCAACGATGGTATTCCATCCATCGTTTGTAGGGCACTAAAGCCAGTTTTCGTCCTTCCATCGGATTTCAATGATCACGTCTGAGTTCTTTTGATTCCAGAGGTCCCTTTATCTTCTTGACCCTTTTATCTTGGAGCTATGGTGGGTAAAACACTTCCCAACATACCCATCATAGGTGCCGCTATTGCTTTGGTAAGAAGTCCTAACAGGGGGAAAATTCCTCCGCGTTGCACCAACATCTTTTTCTTTTGACGAATGGGTATTTTCTTTTGGACCATGTGGCGACGAACGTGTCAATATTTGGCTAAGCATTCTTTCTGATGTTTAGACAAAGGTATCGTTCCTTTCAAGACATTCAGACAACATTCGCTCAAGGTATCGATGACGTCTTTGGAGGCGGTTTGAATGAGTCTTTTTTGCATGAGTGGAGAAGCTTCGGACAGGACAGACAACATGTCCCAATGTTTGAATAAACGAGGAGGCAGTCCTTTCCTTTTCTTTCCTTTGGGGGTAGAAGAAGGATGTCTTTTGGGGGGAGACATCTTTGTTTGTTTGTTGGTTCGTTCCAGGGCGCACACCAAAAATACACTAACGTCGATGACTTGGCACACGGTCTTTTATCCTTTTTGTTTGGACTATCACTTCGTCAAAAAGGTGACAATTTGTTTTCCAAAATCGCCAAAGAATCCTTCTCTTTGGTGGCATTTCCTTTTCTTTGGACGAGTGTGTCTTTTCTGGGGGTGACGTCGATGCTTGGCGAAGCGCCTTTTCGGATGACGAGACTGTCCATTTCTTTTTCCTTTCTGGAGAACGACGATGGCAGTGGTGTACACTTCTTTGAGGGGATATCTTTGGTGCCCAAAACACACTGACGCCCATGGTTCGACAAGCGTCCTTTTATCTTATTTTATTTTTTGAGCTGTGTCATCTAACTTTTTGGTGAAATTATTTACTAACTTATCCATTAAAAAGAAAAACTCTCCCTTTTGGTGGCTTCTCCTTTTCTTTGGACGAATGTGTCTTTTCTGGGGGTGACGTCGAATCTTGGGTAAGCGTTTCTTCGGATGACGTGACTGTTCTTTTCTTTTTCCTTTTCCTTTCTAGACAGGAGAACGACGATGGTAGTGGTGTGCACTTCTTTGAGGGGACATCTTTTTTGGTTCAGGAGCAAAAAATACACTGAAGTCCATGGCTTGACATGCGTCCTTTTATCTTATTTGTCTGAGAAGGTTTGAGAAAAAAAGTAAACGACAGGGACGTGTACACGACAGGCCCTCCGTCTTGGCACCAGTGGTGAAACAGATAGGTACGAAATCGCAAATAATCGGGAGTGGTGGGTTTTAAATACACGAGTTTATAGGTATGTGGGGTTTGAGTGGCATCGTCGTACGCATGGGTTAGCCAAGGCGTTCCTAACTGTTTGGCTAAGACTTGCGCTTGCGATTTTTCTCTTGGGCTTTTAAACAAGACCACGTAATGAGCACTGAGACTAATGGTGCGATGGACTTTACTTTGTTGAAACAAATTTTGAGTGATGTAAATGACACTGGCATTACGATATTGCCCGTTGTGCGTAAACCACAGTTTAATTTCTTCTTCG
Organism: Megalonaias nervosa; assembly: GCA_016617855.1. Lineage (NCBI taxonomy): Eukaryota > Metazoa > Mollusca > Bivalvia > Unionida > Unionidae > Megalonaias > Megalonaias nervosa. The sequence continues at coordinate 13,546 of JAECUM010036237.1, forward strand.
TCTTCTCCTAACATGTCGTCGAAGATGACCAGATGGGTTTGAGTAGGGTCAGACACGATCCCGTCGTCTTCGCCAGGAATGCCTTCCCCAAAGATGATGGAATCGCCTTGACTTTCTCGCAGAAGGCTGTACGCCGATTGCCACTCCTTTTAACACCACCCGATTCGTTGAGGTGGACGATCGATCAAATGATATTTATGTTCGATCAAACGTTTGACAAATTCGGTTTTGCCTGAACCGCTGGGTCCGACAATGAGCATGTTAAAGGGATGGCGAAGATGCAAGGCCTCCCAACTGGCACGATCTACGTTTTCGTCGATGACTTTGAAAGTGGGGGAAGAGGGAGCAGAGACAGCAGAGGTAGCCATAGTAGTGTTGGGAATGTCACTTTTGACACGAAGACAGACAAGACAAGAGTTTTTTAATTTTTTCAGGACATGTTTATTGCAATCTTTAATGTGAACAACACGAAGACAAAATTAAATAAAAGCTAAATGGTTAAGTACATGGATACTGAACGTTTGAAGTCAGGATAACAAATCTTGGGCATAGTGTGCCACTTCTTGTGTCCAAGACTCGAAACCCAAACTTTTCCAGTCAGGTACATCTCTCCAGTGAGGGTGTAAGTCACAAGCTACACAGACATCGTCGTACACATCTTCAGTGCCTAAAAGTTGACGAATCTTGTTTTTCCGCAGAGGTCGAGAAGTATCGAGATGAAAGCGCAAAGCTTTTATCAGAATGAGTCTCTCGTGTACATTTAAAGGGACCACTTTATGCTTTTTTGAGTGGTATGTACTGTTCATAAAGAGTCCACAAGGAATTGGCTGGTAAACGAAATCCCAGAAAGCAAGTCACTAAGAAACACACCACACGTCGACCCCAATTCAATGGACACAGTTCTCGTAAAATGCTAAGGTAATCCTCCACCGTTTGAATATTGTCATTGATTTTCGTCCAAGGAATCTGTTGTATCACGAATGATAAAGGTCGTGGCATGGTAGTCCGTTTTATACCCTCTTTTTTGTCGAAGGTAATAAGTGTTCTTTTTGCACAGAGCTAATCGTACTCCAGTAGCGAATCCAATTGTTTTAGTCACTAGTTCAAACATTACACACCTCACAGAATTTTCCTCTACAGACAAAAATTTGGTAGCGTAAAATATTTTGGTAACTCTTCCTCAGGAATTCGGTGTAGTATGGCTAGCCTGTAAGTAGAAGGATGAGTAGCAACCAAAGTCTTCTGGTCCTCGTCCAGTTGAACAATGTCTGACAATTGGAACGCTTTTACATGGATCAATCCTCTTATAGCATTTAGGTACCAGTGGTTCAAACATCGGTGACGTAACGGATGCAATTGTTCTCTGTGTTTCACTTGTATTTTGACCAACTCTCGGTAAACCACGAATGTTCTCTTGTAAAGTATCCATGACCATGTCGGTCAAACACTTCTCCTAGAGCGAAAGTGACGGACGTAGTGAGTAATTTCAGGCGACTGCCATTCCAGGAAACGGTGAAGAATAGAAATAAAATATTCTGATGTAAACGGTCTAAAGCGGAAGATTCGGAAAAAACGCACATTTGATCCAGAGAAATCTGACTTGTTTATTGACTTTTGTCAATTTCCTCTTGTGAATTTCTCGAAATAAACGTTCCTCAGTCACCATTTGAGATTTTGCTCTGACAAGTCCCTGCCAAACTTCCTTGTAGATCTTCTCTTGCAATTCGTTTAGTAATATTTGAATATTATTTTTTAAATAGGGTTTAAATACTTGTCCAAGTGTTGTTCGACGTTTGACTCCTAGCCAAGCTGGTTTCTTAAACGACATGGTATGCCACTTCAATGACGAGGTACCACTAAAGGTAGGTAGTAACAGTGAGGAGACCATCGAGCATGTTCCAGGTAAGCGGAATCGTTCAGTTCCCATTCGTGAAGTGACACAAAGCAACTGATGCACTTGACTTTATCCCCTTCCCCCAAGTAGATAAATCCGGCTCTGGCTAATTCTTCGTGGGGTAGGTCATCCCAGATATTTTGGCCATTATCCTCGGAAGGTTTGGAATCGACTGTCAATGTCGCAGTATTCAGGCAAACGTACAGGAAACGAATATTAGTCTTTCACAGGTTCATTTCGATGAGGGTACGGTGAAATCCGCAGGAGTTTGCTCAGTTTTGGATGACATCCGTAGGGTGGTAGCCGCATGGTTTCATGATGACATCCACCATGAAAACCAGAAATGTGAAAAGATGTACGATGACGAGTGGCACCGCTTTCGCATCCGTCAGGTTTGACACGCACAGCATAACTTTCCAAGGTAGGCATAGTCACAGCAAAATTATCATTATGTGGTACTGAATCGCTGAGGTCACAGCGTACGGCATCCCTGCCATCGCAAGGCACAGCATCCTACTCGAGTTTCTCGTTGGACTTGAGTCTTACGCTTGATACTTGCTGTTTGAAAGGATTCATCTTTCTCGCTTGGTGTTGGTAGTTACAATTAACTATCAGTCTTGGACGTTGTCGCTTTTTATATGCTGACCAATATCGACGTGATCGTACGATAAAATGAAGTGATCGGGAAGTCGAACTCGCTTCTGGTACACGATTTGATAGACTTTTTCCAATGGTCGACTGACGATTTGGTGTGTGGGTAAACGTACAGTCTTGTGAGGTTCGTAGGTGGTCATTTTAAATTGTCCATCCTGTCCAGACTGCAAGGCTTCTTTCAATACGCCAAAGTTCACCAGTCGACCGGTGCGATAATTGAGAGTCAATCCTTTCACTTCACACTCTGTGTGCATTTCTCCTTGTGGTTTCGGTATTCGTAGCCATAAATTTTAGGACCGCCACTAGCAAAACTTAGAATCTTGTCATTGGTGTGCTTGTCCGTCCAGGCTCCGAAATAGTCTCCTGCTATGTCAGGGTGTCGGTGACCCAGGCGATCAGTGTAGATGCAACTGTCCATGTCAAGATACAGCACACGATCTCCTATTTGGTGTAACGCTTCGTACAGTCTTAAGCGAGCATGGGTTGTCACATGGGCCGCAATGATGACATATCCAAATTCGTCGGCTTCTACAAAGTCCAGTTCTTCTTCGTAATTGACTAAGATCATGTCCTCACGAACGACGTCCACGTGTTTCATGTATTTGGTTTTGTCGTAAATCATCTGGAAGTAGCGAGAAGGTTCGGTCAAATACTCCGTCTTTGGTAAACAAGGTCGTTGTGCCATTTTGCCCCACAAGCAATTCAACATTACTTTGGCAAACGATCGCCTTCCTTCGTTTTTCTCTACGTGGTCTAAAGTGATGTCTTCCTGCTCCCAGTATTTCTCTTTGAAGTATTTGATTTCTTCTCCTTTCTCCTCGTTGGCTTGGTACAGCAAACAGGGGGCATTTGTCCGTCCTCCTTACAAACTGTCCCTCTGGTTCAGTGGGTCCACCAGCTTGTAACTTTCAACGATGCACTTAAACTCGGGATCGGTTTTCAATCAGTGATCGTACTTGTGTTCCCACATTTCCACCACTTGGTATCCTTGCTCTTCTAACTTCAATCGCCGCTGACAAAAGCCTAGTACAAGTCTTCCATAGTCCGTTGTAATAACTGAATTTTAGTGTCACGTTGAGGGTAACAGATGGGACATCCGTAGAATAAGCACCTGTTAAACTCCTACACGCTCTTGGGGTTTTCTAAGTCCCAACCATCCACTGAATACGTTCCGATGTTTTTTTCGCCTCCTCCGTTGCGAGCGTGTTGGATCCATTTTTCTTCCTTGTCGCACAAGTAATGTAGCCAGCGCAGGGCTTTGACAGAATATTGACGTTTAACAAAGTTCGTCGTTTGAGGGCTTATGACAGCTAGGGTGTTTTCGGGCATGAATCGTTGGCGGTACACTAAGGAACACGCTTTGGCAATGGTGCAGGCTTCTTTCAAAGAATCGATCCTCCATGAACATGAACAGTTCTCGAAATTTTTCACAGCAATGCCGTAAAATGTCCACGTCGTAACGACAATATTTTAACATTTCTTCCTGAAAGTCGAAAGGGTCCGAGGCGTGAGTCTGGTACCAAGCGTAGAAAGGTTATCGTTGTTCGGTACGCATGTTGTCGGGGTCGTAGTAGTGAGCCTCAGGCAAATGGGGTAGAACGGCGTGTTGATTGGCTTCGGTATTGAAAAAGTGCGGGAAATAGCCTTTGGCCATTTCTGTCATTCCAAACGTTTTAGGCATTCGACTCAGTGGCATGGCTAAGTAACTCATCGAATCTTTAAACTGCACTTGTCCCACTTGCATGGAAATGATTTTGGCTCCGTTCAAAGTCACTTTAGGACGTTCGGTGCCTCGTTCCGTATAGTATCTGAGGAGAAATTGCCCATAGTATCCCGAGAAATTGTGAGCCATCACCATAGCATAGCGATGGCAATCTCCGTAATGTTCGATGTCCTCTGGGCTCCACGTCTCGTCGATGGGGCTAAGATCCATTGGACAAAATCGGCTAGCGTATTCGGTCCACGAAAGATTTTTTCACGTCCTCCAGGAATCTTGTTGCAGTGAGGGCAATGAATAAAGATAGGCTCTTGGATGCACTTCTCGCATGCTCGATGAGCCACGCAGAAATTAGGAATGTGAATGCCAGTCTCTTGCATGCATTCGAAATCGAAAAAGATGAAATTGCCCTTTTTTCTTCTGGTCATCCTCTTCCTCTTCGTGTTTGGAATGGTATTTTTGAATGTATCATTCGTGTTCCAAGTCCACGATTTCGTGACAAATGTGACATCGTTTCTTTCTTGAACATACGTGCGCCTTGATATTATTGGTACGTATCATTTGTCCACAAGTTGGGCACAATCTCAGGAGTTGACAAGCACTTTTCTTCTGTGAACCTTGCGTTTTCAGATGTTGATGGTAACAGGCAGAGCTGACAAAAGTGCGCTGACAAGCTGGGCAATGCACTCCTTCTTGTCCTTGGTCCAGACAGGGTTTAGAGACCAAACATCCTGAACATTTCGATCCACAATGCTTCTGTTGCTCTCGATTGTTATAGCCATAGTCACATTTCTCACAGTAATAACTATCCCAGGAATCCAGTGATACTGGTAATGGCATCGAAATGTTCATCGTGATGATAGACGTGAATGTATTTTCCGTCTTTGAAATCTTTGCCTCGAAACAACAGAGGTCCGCGCTCTTCTTGGGGGTTGACTTTCAAGGTGTAGCGTGGAGCCAAGACGTCTTGCAAGTTTTGCATTTCAGGAATGTCGCAGGGTGTGTCTTTGGATATCCCAGCTTGGTGAAACAGGAGTTCTGCTTTTCTTCGTTGTTTGGTTCGGTTAGATTTTCGAATCTTCTCCCATTCTCTTTTCCATTCTGCCGTCTCATACTTGTCGGCATACGTTCATCCAACCACGATGACTCGGGCTAAACACATCTTGTCTTGAGGATTGTTAATTCGGACGAGGCTTGTTTTGGTGCTGCGAAGGTCGTCTACCATTAACACCCGTTTGCCTCTGGTCCCTTGGGGAAGAGAAACGTGGGTCATGAACAGTGTCGCTTTTCCATCAGTAATGTGAAAATTGTCGTTGGATTGTTGCACGTGTTGAATCTGGTCCATGACTTTGGAAGGCGTCAAATCTGATGGGCTGCTAAACTGGATCCAAATGGGGGACTTCAAACTGTCGTGATGAATGGAAAGTCTCAAGCGATCGTCTTCTTTGGCTTCACACTACTGTTTCAGTGTGGTTAACAAAGAATCCCACACATCGGTGATGAACCCGTCTGCTTTCTCCAATGGTACGGTGGACTTGAAATCTTTAAACGTCGCCGTGTACGTGTAGGCCGTGGTTCTAAATTTTCTAGAGGAGCGTTTGTTCGTCTCTCGAATGTGGAAGTACTTTTCAGGGTTTACTGGTGGTGGTGAACTTTTTTGGGTGTAGACTCTCTGGGCCTGGATTCTGGCTCACTCATCTCATCTTCAAAATCGCTGGCATGAATTGGAGCCAAGACTTCAGCTACTGTGCGAGGCCATCAGTCACGTTTCTGCCTCTTACTTCTTCTCCTTTCTTCACGAAATGATGTGATCGTTTCATCTTGACTGCGAAAAGTCAAATGACTACATTTGAAACGCCATGGACACCTTTATATCCATGCCAGACCAGTGTATATATAAAGGGTTGGTGCCTTCCCTCCCAGTATTCATTTCACTCTCAAGCCGACCAGCACAATGGAAGAGCCCAGACAGATCGAACTTCTGATCAGAGCTTTGCGAGGTGTCATACGAAGTTTTTTTTCAGACAAGCCGACGGACTACTCCCCCTCCTTTCGAGATAAAAGTCAAGATACTTGCTATATCTGTCAGAAGAAAGGGCATTGGGTTACAGAATGTCCAGACCGTCAAAAAAGCAAGACCAGTGTCAAAAGAGACAAAAGTCAAGATATCTGTTATCATTGTCAAGAGAAAGGACATTGGTCTTTAGACTGCCCTAAGAAACAACAGGAGCAGGAGGAAGAAGAAGAAGTGCCCTCGGCAAAAGAAGGACCCCGACACTTTCAGAAAGAGAAGAGATGGAGAGACGAAAAGAAGACGAGAAAAAAGTGAGGAAGAGGAAAAACCTGTGAAAGTGAAGAAATTCAAAAGAACTGAGAGAGTGAACAAAAAAGACACAGAAGAAGTCTATGAACGTTTTTAAAGTGTTGTGTTGTGACATTGGATTGTAAAATTTGTACCAGAATAGACCAGAAAAGGAAGATTTGAAAAAGGAAATGCTACAATAAGCATCGGTAAGTTTATGTTTTGCCAAAACAAATATTAGCATATTTTTTTTTAAAGAACTGTGCTTAGTTTAAAGTAACTTCCAAGAGATATATTAGACTGACTTTCGTAAGCAATGAAAATCAACAAAGTGATGGGGCCACGTGTTTGGAACTAATTTGCTGTTCTTAACATACAGACGTGACCTAACATTTGGTTGGCATTGGGATAATATCCATAGTTGGACAGTAAATCGCCAGATAGCATGGTCGTTTATTTAGCGACTATGGCGCAGAGTGATTTGATTGTTGTTGTTACTGTTGTTGTAGGATTTAACTCCATTTTCAGCACAAGATAGGCTATACATGGCGGCCAGTATAAATGGTGGAGGAAGAACCCAGGAAAACCTCGGAAAGAACCACCGACCCACGAGCATAGTGATTTGGGACGTATATCACATAGCCTGGTTCCCGACCCCTATTTAGCTACCGCCATTATGTATGTATAAGTACGACTGAGGATCGGTCTACTACGTCACGTATCATTGCGATTACATCTGAGTCTGTTTCAGAGTCGACGCTATGGTGGCACTCTACAGTTTCGTATCATGCATAGGGATAGATTTTCAAAGAAGAAGAATTTCTCCTGTGTTCATGACTGGTTATACTTGCTATTTAAAGAGGACCTTGTATATCTTAGGCATTGTTGAAAGAACTTTTAATTTCCTTTGAATCACTCCGGTGGCCTAGTGGTTAGAGCGTCCGCCTTGGATGCGGGAGGTCGTGGGTTCGAACCCCAGCCGAGTCATACCAAAGACTTTTAAAAATGGTACTAACAGCTGCCTCGCTTGGCGCCCAGCATTAAGAGGTTAGTGTTAGGACTGGTCGACCTGGTGTCAGGATAATGTGACTGGGTGGGACATCATGCCACATGTATGCGGCATGATGCCCCAGTGCTAGACATCACAATAAACTGTCACACTGCAGACATCGTAGCGATATGACTGAAAAATTGTTAAAGCTACGTTAAAAATCTAAATCACACACACACACACACATTTCCTTTGTTTGGTGTATGATTGATTGTGTACATGGGTTACAGAGTATGCAGCTTTTCCTTACTTCAGATGTGCTCCTATCAAATATTGCTAGCTCCGCTTGCCCATTTTCCCTTCCTGGGCTTCAGAGGTATATTGTAAAAAGATGAACCGATAACTTATTTTACATTGGGGACAGTCCTTTTAGTTAGCTGTGTGCTTAGATCATGTACAATGTACACCAGTATAATATCCAAAGAAATTTCAACCGCAGTACATGAATACAACATTGCGGTATGCCAACATTCTCTCCACTGCATGTTTCAAATGCAAACAACTTCACCTTACACATGTCACTCTCTCACATGTCCATATCTGTAAGCGCCCACTATTCGACTAGGATCGGAAAAAGACGAAGATGTTCTGACTAGTATCGGAAAAGATGAAGATGTTCCGACTAGGATCGGAAAAAGACGAAGATGTTCCGAGAAGACATCATGTAAGGCAAAGGCATGATGACCAAGCCACCAGAATGTATTTCAAGTTCATGTCGCTACAGCACTGTGACGCTTCTTGAAATAAAATCAATATTCTATGTCAAGTAATATATATAATATTACAATTGTCTTCATTCCAAACAACTTTATGAATCTCGTTGAATAATTGAACATAATAGAATCTTTTTTTCCTCAAGACACACAAAATGTAGAAATTATTTTGATTCGTTTCATGAATTTCATTCAAAATGAGCGTTAGTTTACGATCCTCTATTTTTCCGCAAAGAAGTGCAGAAACTCAGAGATGAGTTGTATCAAGAAACGCCATTTGAATGATCCGACTTCAAATGACTCCTGGAAACTATTAACAAAATGGATGAATCAACAGTGATAAATGTTCTTGCGAGTCAGCAGAACATTTTAATTAAAGATGATCTACAGGACGTATGAGACAAGAAAATCAATAATTCTCAAAGAATTTTACAGCTAAAAAGAATCATGAAATGGATTGATGAGCTAAGGAGTCTTACAAAGAATCTGCCTATATCTAAAGACTTATGTAACAGCCTCAAAGCAGAGAAAAAATGGCGACAAGTTTTTGAGGGCAAAACCGAAACAAATTCTTTACTTTCCGCGATATCCTTTTTAACTAAACAAAACTTGCCCATGAGAAAAACGCAGCTCTGCAAAAGTTAATTCTTAATGAAGATGGGATAAAATCTTAAATCAGAGACTTGGTGTTGCCGTCATACTAATGTCTAACATTTCCCTGCAATTTATTGTATAAATATTGGTTGTCATGAAGACAAGAGGCATGGACGTATATGGTAGTATAGTTTAAAGGACTTTAGGCTGTTGCATATGGTAATGTTAGAAACAAATTATACATAGCTGAACATCTGATACTGATTATCAGGCTGACCCATTGAACTTGGGGGTTTGTATTTGTCATTACTATAAAGGCAAGAATTTAGACGTAATGAACCCTGACTTTGTCTGTGTGTGTGTGTGTGTGTGTGTGTGTGTGATTTAGATTTTTAACAGCTTTACAAAATTTTCAGTCATATCGCTACGATGTCTGCAGTGTGACAGTTTATAGTGATGTCTAGCACTGGGGTATCATACAGCAGACATGTTTCATGATGTCCTACCCAGTCACATTATCCTGACACCAGGCCGACTAGTCCTAACACTAACCTTTTAATGCTGAGTGCTAAGGGAGGCAGCTTTTAGTACCATTTTTGTAAGTATTTGGTATGACTCGGCCGGGGCTCGAACCCGCGACCTCCCGCATCCGAGGCGGAGCGGTCCCCTAGCTTGGGTGAACATTGAAAGATGTTCAAGCTATACTGCTTATTTCAAACTGTGTTGTTAAAAAAAAAAAAAAAAACCGTAAGACTTGGAAAACAAATTACATAAGCTTATAAATTATATCCCAAGTTCGATGTTGTTAGCTTGTTAGGAAGCCAGCAAATTCGGTCCCCAAATTTAAAGAATGTATTCAGTTTGAAGCGTTGAACTATTAAAATTGCATGTTCGTCTACGGCAAACCAAAATTTGGCACAACCGACGAATCTTCTATTCCGATTCATCTCTAAACCAAGTTTTGCTACTACATCCGGGGACCCTGGATGTTTGACCACGCACGTTTTTGGTCGAGGACCTAATTCTACGGCTATGTAAATCAGTGACCTGAAGCTAATACGGGCATACAGATCTGTCTTTAAGCTGATACAGGCATGGCATTCAAATAAGTGCTTTTAAGTTGATACGTGCATACCAGTCAGTGCTTTTAAGACTGAGACGTGCAT
>JAECUM010036238.1:0-21816 GCA_016617855.1 Megalonaias nervosa
CCAAAATGCTTTCGAAATAAATGTAGTCAAATTTTACTAATTCTGGGTCACTGAGAACGAAAATGATGCTAAAAATTGTTGATTGGCTCAAGTTTTAAAGATATGATACTGGGTATATATATGCTACCCTTGGTTTGGGATTGGCAGAGGATAAGTGAGTTATAAAGGGAATGGATCTCAATTTAAACGAGAAATGACTAAAATACATCTTTGACTGAATATACGAATAAATCTATGACTGGGTTTGGACAGTACTTGCTTTTTAGGTAAATCAATGGGCCCCACACATATGCTGCAACACTTGTGCAATAAATCTTCGCCAGTGGTTGCACAGGAAAAGGAAATATATGCCTCTTGCACTGCCAATGATTTGGAGAGAGCCAACAGATCATATCAGCAATTGTTACTTCTGCCTCCAGTTGGGAAAGGTGTGTCAAAGAAGAAAAAATGGACTGTGCATTATCCAAACATTCCATCAGCTATATACCCAGTACCCGACAGAGAAGGACTGCCGGTTACTGATGCACCAGAAAAGTACAAAGCTTCTAGTTCTGAACCATCAATGTCACATGATCCATATTTTCTCCCATCCTCTTCGTCTGAATATCTCATAACACAAGGTGAACTGAATGACCTTGTCAGGGATTTGGAACTATCCAAGAATAAGGCAGAGCTGTTGGGCTCCAGATTACAGCAGTGGAATCTCCTGGCAGGTGATGTTAGGGTTTCCATTATTCTGTGACAGTCAGAAGGATCTTGTCCCATTCTTCTTCATGACAGGTGATCTTGTAGCCTGCAACAACATCGATGGTGTGATGGCAGCCCTCAACATCGTTCATGATCCAGATGAATTGAGACTGTTCATTGATTCATTGAAGGCGAGTCGAAAATCTGTTTTGCTGCATAATGGCAATGTTTTGCCATCAATTCCAGTTGGTCATGCATTCCATATGAAGGAAACCTATGAAAACATGAAACAACTTTTGAGGTGCATAAACTATCATCAACATCAGTGGCAGCTTTGGGGAGATTTTGAAGGTTCTTGCTCTCTTGCTTGGTCTGCAGACTGGATACACAAAGTACTGCTGTTTTCTCTGCGAATGGAATAGTCGTGCAAGAGATTCCTACTACATCAAGAGAGATGGGCCACTCCGACAGTCATTGGAGCCTATGAGGAAAAGTGTTCAGCATCCAAAACTTGTTGAATCAAGATAGATTTGGTTACCAAACTTGCACATCAAGCTGGGTCTGATGAATAACTTTGTCAAGGCCATGGACAAAATACAAGCAGCTTTCAAATACCTCCGTGGAAAATTTCAAGGTCAAGTGAAGCTAAGATAAAGGAAGGTATCTTTGTTGGTCCTCAGATTCAAGGACTTCTTTAAGATGATGCATTTGACCGTGTACTGCGTGGCAAGGAAAAGACGGCATGGACAGCCTTCCAGTTAGTGGTAACAAATTTTCTAGGAATCGACAAGGAAGATAACTACAGGGAGTTAGTGGAAAACCTCATCAAGGCATACAAAAGCCTTGGTTGAAATATGTCACTAAAGATACGTTTTTTGCACTCTCATCTAGACTTTTTTTGCGGAGCATTGAGCGACGATCACGGCGAGCGATTTCACAAGGATATTGCAACAATTGAGAAACGCTATCAGGGCAAATGGAGCCCATCAACGCTTGCAGACTATTGGTGGACATTGAAAAGAGATGCTCCATTGAATGAATACAAGAGACAAGCCATGAAGCAGAGAGTAGATACTGAATAAGGACTAAACTATGTACTGATATATACATAATAGTTTTCTTGCCTTTTGTTTCATAATACATTTAATTTATATGACCCTTTTGCTGTTTTTTAAAGTGTAACATAAACAGGACAGTTGAAATATTATCATGGAAAGCAACCATAAACACATGAAAAGTCCTAGGTTTACAATTAATGATTAAAACTCTACTATTTACATAATATACACAGACGTAAAATCTAAAGACTTAAATATCTTATAAACAGTAGCCAATCATTTGTTATAATTGTCATATTTGAATTCAGCACATCAAAATCCATAATAAATAGCATATATGATCTCTGAAGCAGACAACTTCTAAAAAATTGTAGACCAGTGTAATGAATAACTATAGAGTTCATTCCTCGGGAAGATATAGCAACTGTTGTATAACAAGCCTTAAGTTTTCAACATTCAAACGAAATGTGTTGTGTCTGTCCTTTTGTATATTCTGTACCCGTTTTGAAAATGTATGGACTCAGCTGGTTATGTTTGCTATAGCGAGTTGAAATTCATGCCCAAATTGTATATAATGTAGCTAAAATAGCTGTAAGGTCATACGAAATCTGTACTAAATTATCAGATGGTATATTTGTAATAATGAATAAAGTAGATATTTCTAACAATCGTTCTCTTTATTTTCCTTTGTAATCAAAACTAAAAATATCTGTTACTACTGGTTGGTGAAATTGATACCCATTAGTCTTAGTATGTCTGTATACCAGTCAGTCAAAATAAAAATGTATGCATCCGAGCATGGCAATTGATAACAGATGGACAATGTTTTCTTTTTCCGTTTCCTTTGTTCTTTATCAACTGAAACTACTTCCAAGAATTGTATAAGCCCATTGAGATGGGTAAAACGCTTTACGGTTATCAATCTGCATGCCTATAAGAAATCTGCTTAAGATATTTTTGAAAATTTTAGGACATTGGCATTTTTCTTACAAATACTGTGAACACGACCGAACAAAAACTACTAATTGTAGATACAAGGCATTGAGTGTACATATGTATAGGGATGTGTAGATGACTTGATTAGAGTTTCAGTTCATAAAAACAATATTTTAAATATTTTCAAATTTGGGAGCATTCAAAAATTATACAGTTTACATTGTGACCATACATACTTTACAAACGCTAATCTGTTTTAAATCTTTAACAGACATTCATGTTTAAAAATCCTTTAATATGCTTTGTTTAGCAGGGTTTTAAATATATATGAAATTCGTATAAATATTTGAAAAGCTAAAATAGCAAGGCTTCCTAGACTTGAAATTACTGTTGGTTTCTATAAATATAAAAGAAACAAGAGCCCCATAAAGGAAATGTCGCTCTCCTGGCCGAATAGAATTTTCATTAATTAAAATTAGACTACTTCTCCATTTCAACTGATTAGTGTTGCAACCATCTCTGATATTCCTCAGCAATCACAATATTTTAAAGACAGCTACCGTGTTAGCTATATTGGATGTAAAATCGGCACCATTTTCATTTAGAACCAACTTTAATTCTATATATGTATTTTAGAGGAAATCCCTCGTAGATATAATCATCCATTCAAGAAGAGAAGCGATAACAATATTTTCAACATGACGGCCAAATTGCTTGCCAGGTAGACATCAATTTCATTTAGGACCAACTAGAGACCGTATGAAGTCTTGTGGCAGAAAGGACATGACGATATTAATTTCCGTTCGGTTTAATGTTTTCTATTTCTAATTATTTTATAGAAACATAACTTTGACTCTTCTTGCTTAATTAATCTTCCTCTTATTTGTTGGACCAAAAATCAAATCAGGAAATAATTTTCGTTATTATCTGTCAGTTTTTCTGTTTATAGGTATGTCAGTTTGTCCTGTTTAGGTAGGAAATGGCAGGTTCTTCGCTCTCTAAATGCAATGCAGTATTTTTATTCCTTTTGCTTAATACAATATGAACATAAAAGTACATCAAAATGGTTTCATAATATTTTAGAGAAAGTGATAGAATCATTGTCCGTGTTATTATTATTATTATTATTATTATTATTATTATTATTACTTTTACATGTTGTGTGAGGTATGCTTGACATGAAAATTGTACTAAGGACCCAAACAGGATTTCTGTGTTTAATGAGGTAAATGGTTAATTCATCTTACGCGTCAGGAGCCGGTATTTTATGTAAAAGGATCGTCACCTAAGTTGTGTCCTAACACAGCGAAAAAAACAAAAAAAAAAACCGCGTCTAACTGGCTGCCGTTTTAAAGAAAGTCTCCAAAAGAAGATCATACATGTTTAATGTTTTTAACAGCAACGAAATTGGTTTACTCCGACCAATTGTTTTTCTCTAGATTCAAAACAAAACGCTCTCAAAATACTTACTTAGCAACTGGCGTTTTTGAAATAGCATTTCCAGTGTGTACAAAATAAGGAATTTTGGAATCAAGCAAAAGATGTTTATTGTACTGTGAAATATGTATATGCTAATTTGTAGAAGACAGTGACATTAGGTGACCTTCCAGTTTATTTGATATAAGTACACGTTCATGCTAGAATGTTGAAGAAGAAATTACTGAACCATATCTATTACAATCTACCTCCACGGGACATAATCAACATCCGTGAAAAAAGAAAATCGTTCGGTAGCTCCTGAAAATTCTAGCGACACAACAATAAACTTCCAGAAGATTTCGAGTGACAGCTTACACTTATACGTCGAAGAGTTCAAGTATGGAGTTCCCTCAGAGAAAGCAGCCAGTTTCGCTACGCATATATGGGAATAGATATTAGTATATTGGAATGACAGTGCCGATGATGATATTTGAGAATATCTGTTGCTCAAGACAGTTTGAAGTCTCCAGTTTGAACCAATGTTGTACAACTGCAGAATTAACTTCTTCAAAAAACTATTGAACAGTTCAACACGTTCAACAATGGAAAGACGGGTTTAACAGCACCGTTCGAAATGTGAGATTTCACATGACGCGCGTTCCACCATTAAGAGGCAGTGGGCCACAAAAAATTTGATTGGTGGATGAACTTGGAAATACCTAATAATGTGTTTCCAAATTACCAACCTTCAAGACCAGATATGGCCATTGCAGTAGCTCAAATATGTCCCTAGAAGAATGATTTCCGGAGTGAAAATATATTGTTTATCATCATAAATATTATTTCGATGTCATTACTACCATCGCTTGATTTCTTGGCTACGGATACCGTTGTGATAATTGTGTTCATGTATTTAAGAACAGAGAGCGCCATATTTATTATAAAAAGGACCAGAACAAATCCTGACCATGCATTACTGAAACACTGGAACAATTCCATACTCTAGTTGGAAGAGAGCATTCATCAGTTCCACGTGCTAAAAACAAAATCGCACGAAAGAATGACAACAATTATTGGAAGTGTGTTCGACTTGTGACTGGCTTGTTTTGTACGAATAACCAAACGTGTCACGTTTGTGCAAGAAAGAAAAGATACGGTTTCTTGACCAAATTGTCTAGGTACAACATCAATCTTACAGTCAAACATATTACAATGTACACAGAGAAGTATTAAATGACGACCAGAACAAGAAATGAAAATCAAAACCAATGAAATTCGCATCCCCTACCTTTGCATCGCTAGTCGCACATGAAAACGTGCACTCAATAACATTTCGGGGCCGCGAGTGGCCGAGTGGTCTAAGGCGATCACCGTTCCGGATCATTGCCATCTCACCTCTGTCTGCGTGGGTTCGAGTCTCAGGCTCGCCTAACGTGAGTACGTGAGAAAGCTTGCAGGAAGTTTCTCGCGGGTCGATGGTTCTTCCCGGGGTTTTCCAGGGTTCTTCCTCCACCAGTTATACTGGCCGCGATGTATAGTCTATCCTGTGCTGAAAAATGGCGTTAAATCCCACAACAACAATAACATTTATTTCATGAGTGTCCCAATTGTAGCGTGATTCCACGAGGACGAGAAAAGAAGTTTGTGCCTCTCGTGCCCTACCAGTTTTGGATTTTATACCCAATCGTAGAGCTTTCGAGCAAAAGAAAATCCATAATTACGCTAGCTGTCATATCTATGTTACAGCCATGTATCACAATTTCTCAGGTTATGACGGATACTTTCTTCTGAGACATGTCAGAACTATGAACATAATTGCCAGCAGTCGTTATGAACAGTGCCAAAGTCATTTACATAAAAATGGGACAGGTGCAATATAAAGATTCCTGGAGTTATATAGCCATACCTTTAGCTTGAATGACTAACACCTCCTGAATGAGAGAAAACGCACAAGGTAATTTTCCACACTTTTTTAATACAGCTGCCATCCACACGCCGTACCATGAAATGTGTTACGTCATGTGAACTGGTTGCAGTATAAATTGTGCTTATATGTTTGCTTCCTTGCATTTATCAATGTAGATGGGTCGTACATGAACTGTTTTATTTTTAATTGTGAATTGATTTCAACATGAAGTGTTTGTTTTATGATTTATCAATATGATGTACATGAAATGTGTATTTTTAGAATTCTTCATCGGTCATATCGTGACCTGCGCAATTTATGCCATATCGATATGTTGTACCAAGAACTATTTTTTTTTTAAATGTACATTGGTGACACCATGAAGGAAAGTTAAACATATCAAATGCATGTTTGTGTCATTTATGTTATTCCAGAATTCCAAACGTTGCTCCAGAGTTATGACTACATATTCCGTTCATAAAGTAATTGAGGAATGATCAGATCGTCGAAGCTTGGAGGCACTGTATCGTCTCTTTAACATATTGATTGATAGACCGAGCGGTTAAGAGAAAATCTAATTTGTCAAAAGTGCGATTGAATAGAAACCAAATTATTCGATCGTCATCCACAACGAATGATATACTATTACAAATAGTGACAAGCTTCTTACACGTTATCTGAAGAAAAGCAAGGAGAATCCATTTTATTTGTAGGAATTCCTCGCGAAGATGTTGGGATCGTGTCAGATCTTAATGAAACACATTTTGTCATCTTTGATGTCATGATAAGGGGACACGAAAAAGAAAGTAAACATTGGACATCAACCTAATGCTAGTATTCTAGCTTTCATGACATACAGCATAAAACAAAACGTATTTTTATGAAAAACAAAGTAATTTTGTCATACTGGCTGACCCAAGGATCGTTGTACAGACCAACAAGCAAATCAATTTTGAAAACAGGTGGAAGTGGCTCTTTAGGAGGTATCATTATTCGTTCACTTTTAAAATGGAATTCTAATGCTCAAGCTAAAAAAGGAAAAACATAAAGGCGGACTAAAATGAGAGAGAGATAGTCAGCTCACTCTCGAAGAAGACAACTCAGAGGTAGAACTCCTTCAATAAAGAGAGGTATCGCTAGAACGCACGTTCTCGATAAAACCTCGATCTGCTACCATCTCTCATGCCACTTCACCTCCGTTAATAGTGATACCTCCTAAACATGGTTGAAGACCATTACTTCCTCATTTGATGAAAAAGGACAGCCATTTCTTAAGAAGCTTCTTCTCTGTCGAAGTCATATTTTTCTGATCAAGCATCTGCTACTGCAGCCAAAATGGTAGCCTCTCCTAGTCAAAACACTACAAAACAGTCATATTACAAAGTATACTGGATTTGTCCATATAAAAACTGTTTCGATTTAGGTCTTCAAGAACACCAGTAATACTTAAACGCAAGTTGTTATGACGCCACAACACTCAATGGAGACGAATTCCAGTATAAAACATGTGTTTAATAATAATAAATTGTCTCCCTACTAGTCTACGTAAATATTTCTATACTGTGGCAATAGTTTGGAAATCCAATGTTCCTATGCAAAATAAAACCATTGAAAAATCATCAAAAGAAATCATCTATACCGTATGCGAGTATTGTAGCAAAGTTTTGAAAGGAACGTTTCCTTTGTCGCAGAGACAGGAGCAGCAATTAGGACAACATTTTCACGTTCAAAAGTGTGCAAGATAACATTAAAATCAGTCAATATTATAAAATGCTCCTTAAACGGAAAGGTCTTCTACCCATGCTCTTAGGGCCTTTGTAGAAATAAGTTGCTTTTCTGTTAGGATCGATCGCTAGACCCCTTTTAGAAGGAATCAGAAAATGAAGACAAAAAGGACACACTTTCCTATTAAGACATCACAAGCGTACCCTTGGCTTTATTTTAGTTGCTTTCAAGCAATGAATGGAACTCCGTCGTTGGTATGAGTAACAAATACTTCATTTACTTACTGATCCTAATTTCACCGAAATGTCACATTTACAGAAAGACTTAGAATCATGAATGGATCGAGCAAATTTGGCAGAAACAGACAAATCGCAAAGCTTCTGTCAATTATTACAAAAGCTGCAACTCTTTCATGAAAAAAGCCTTCGATGAGACCGCTAAACGTACTTCCTACTATAAGAGATATCAAGATCTCATGAAAAGTGAAGACAAATATAGAGAAACGAAGATGACAACAGACACAGAGGATGGAAGAAAATAAGGAACAAGCGAATTGTTTCTAACTCCGTCTGCTCATTTTCCGCCCAGTAAAACAACCTTATTGACACATTCCCCTACTCCCCGACGCGATGAAAACCTGGCTCGAAAAGATTATTCGACATCCTCTTCAGCAGAAGAAAAATGGAAGGGAAGAAAGAGGTGAGAAATCAAAATGTGACACAAAAATATATGACTAAGTCTACTTCTGTTGTTCGTCGGGCTCGTCAGGCATCGCAATCCAAATAGCCACACGAACCTATTAACAGTATGGAGCAGTGGTGACGTATTCAGTAATATCAGCAACCACACAAATAACTTTTAGGCAGCATTTTCTACAATCCTGCTCATGCATAGTGTATCTGAAGCCAAACTCAAAAGTTTCGATCTGCAAGATGTACGACAATATTTGCAGGACAAATTGACGCTGACACACAGACCAATTCAACGAAACTTTTCCAGAAGTCAAACTAAAGTGGCAGAAAAAGATTATCAATGGCAAGCCGGTTTAGCGGGTGTCTTTCATTTACACTCCTACAATCGAAATTACAAACATTTGCTTTTAGTCGCCGATGTGTTTTCAAAATCAGCTTAGGTATTCCCTTTGACTTCGAAACAACTAAGTTCAGAATTAGTGCTAGGTTTAAAATTTGTCTTGAAACAATATGGTCGAAACCATCTGCTATGGCAAACAGACAAAGGCACCTAATTTCTTAATCAAGCTTTTCAAAAAGAAGTGAATAACGGCAAATTCAATTCTTCGCTATTATATTTCTTGAAATGAAAGCTAGTATGGTGGAATGTTTACAAAAATCTTTAAAAGATCATATGTTGTTACATTTTACACATCAACGTACTCTCGAATACATCGATATGCTACCAGGTTTAGTCAAGGCTTACAAACAATCGTACCATCGTACAGTCAGATGTGTAGCCGAAGAGGGTACGCTTCACATTGAAATGATATATGACTGACCGATTATCAACGATCCGACAAAGAAAAGAACTGTTAAAACTGGAAATTGGGTTCGCAATGGTAAAACCAAACACACTTTTGACAAAGTTTATTTACCTAACTGGACGACAGTTAACCCGCCCAGCTCACGTGGAGGCTTCAGGCAACCACGTCGTGTTTCAAGCCGATGACAAGCTGCGCGATGGCAACAGGACCATTCATAGACTTCAGGCAGAGGAGGCATCAACGCTGGCCTTCCGCAACGTAGTACACACAACTCGACCCGAAAATGTCGCCACAAAGTGATAAGTTGACCGCCAAGAAGCTGACACAAAAACTACGACGACGATAGCCTTAGACCCACTCTCCTCCCACCACTTGCCACCCACCAAGGGCTTACGTGGTCTTGCAAAAACGTTGCTCCTCTGAGGCTTAGCAAATTGTCATGTATGGTGGTCTCAAACACCCATTGATTGCTACTACAGTAAGTCAGGATTTCAAATCTATGAAAAATCATGAATGTTATCTGTAATAATTGGAGAGAATGAAGGCAGAATCATTTTTCAACACTGGATCCTGAAATTTCTGTGTGATATCACACAGTTCACTCGGTCAGGGAAGTTATAGCACCATATACATGGATTTCAATGAGAATGTTTCCGCCGTGGATATTCATCACGGATGTAGCATTTGGGTGCGGCGAAAGAAATAGCATTACAATTGTTGGATAATGTCTTAATCGATTATAAATGGAGAATATGTGTTAATGTTGATTGCATTCATATGGCGTTCGTGAAATTCATATTTCCATTTTGATTGTTTTTGTGACCGGATATTTGCGTTGTTATAATTTGGAAAGTTCCTGTAGTTCGATAACATTATGTTCGTTGAGAAACCAGCATTTTCTGGCATTACTTTATAAGGATGGTTAATTATTTACTCCTAGATGACCTTTAAATCATTACTGTCCTGGGGGTGGGGTGAATGATTCGTACTGCGTGGCATCAGTAATGTGATGGAAGTAGTCTACGCTACAATAGGCTGGCGAGCATTTATTTGCTTGTATTCGGCATGTTTGTTTAAGATAGTGTGATGGACTTTTTGGTTTTCCCACATTTTCCTTTTAACTATGCGAACGTTTACTCATATCCTAGTTTTAGTTTGGCATTCGGAAAATTCTGTGTAGAATAAAGGGACTATATTCGATCCCACGTCACCATTTCTGTGCGCTTTTGTGATGGTCGCCCGCTTTATCCCTATGTCTATTCTGCTACCGATTGAAAAGACGGCTGCCATAGTGTTGATAGCAATAGTAACATAAATTGGCTCCAGAAAGCTGATAAAGGAAAATTCCTACTGTCGCAGCTAATCAATAACGAGAATACTTCGAAAGGATTTCATTGTTGTATTTGGACCAATCAGATTCACAGTTAGTAACATGTTAACTTGTTGATATGTCAAAACTAATAAACCATAACACTATAGGTAAAGTGTACCAACCATATAGTAGTAAAGGAATATAAGGTTTTTAGCTCAGAGACCCCCTTTCCCCTCCAAAAGCCTTCTATGTTGACATTTTCTTCAGCAGCCTTTTCTAGCTTAAAATGATGAAGGCTTTTCTGACAAAATATGTTTTGTCAGGGTAAGGGGCTTTCTGATCTAGAAACACTTATATTTCTCTACTACTGTAATTTATGTATTAATGTTAGATAAAATTATATTAGAGATTAGAAATATTATATAATATGGGATTTGAGACAACGTCAATAAGAAATGTTGAATTTGATCTAACAAACATATTTTTTAAAAGATTTAATTCTATTAAATCAGCTTTGAAATATACTGGTATAAAACCTAATATAATAAGTGATTGTATTAAAAAAGTTGGTTATCATTTATCGAGCAAATACGGATCAGTATGGTTGTTGCTGACGAAGACGATGAGAGAACAATAGGATGGACAACTGATCCAATGTTATTTATTGATAATATGGTTCACGTACTTTTTGATAACGATATTAATAAATGTTAGATAAAATTATTTTTACAACATCATCACAGGGTTCTAGCTCAAAGACCCCCTTCCCCGTCCAAAACACATCTATGTTGACATTTTTTCAGCTCCGGTGATGACTTTCATATGACAAAATAAGGGGTCTCTGATCTAGAAACGACTTTTACAGCCATGTTGAATTTAAATTGTTTAAAACTTTGTTTTCTATTACTACTGTTACAAAATTTAATTTATTTAAAACCTTATATTCCTTTACTACTGTTACAAAATTTAAATCATTTAAAACCTTATATTCCTTTATTACTGTTACAGCCATGTTGAAAAAAATTCAAAAATATAATACGGGGTCCTTCTCTACGTTTAACAGATTTCTGCACACTCTCCCCATAATCAACCCCGTAGAGTGCAAAAATGGCACCCACCACGTAGTGACATGGTGGTAGAATAATATAATTCAATAAATTTATCTTTCGTTACGTCACCGTATTGCTCGTTTGCAATATTTCTCACATCAACATTATCGAGTCCAGGAAATAATATAAAACATCCCGTATTTCGCCTAATAAATTTGTCAACTTTTTAAAAACCTTGCGCGAGATAAATCGAATTACATTTTTTGTTACGTGACAATGAAAAATACGACTTAATCTAATTCATCTCCTCGTTGTTTAGCGGAATATCGTCGAATACAATTATTTTATGCTCGGACGAATCAAGTTCGTTGACAAGATCTGTTTCCGCTGACGAACCAATAGAAACTGATATATCATCGCTAGTCAAAAAAAAACAAAAAAAACAGGCTACACAATGACAGCAAACCTGTTTGTGTTAAATCAACGAGTTCTAGGTTTAGAAACAAATTATCTGCCAATAAAGGTTGCCAGTAAAGGTTGTTGATACACAAGCTGTTAGTTATGCACAACTTAAATCTGTTGACGGTAACAAACTATTAATGACAGGAGGAACTTTAAGCGGTAATTTGGATATGTCAGGAAAAAAAAAATATTGAATTTAGAAACCGCGTATCCGCCAGAAAACTTAAATCAAATACAAGCGGTAAGTTATTTGCAGTTGAAATATGTGGATAATAACAAGCTTGATAAAACTGGTGGTACGGTTACAGGTAATATTAATATGTCGAGTAAAAGAATTATTGGGTTGGAAACTGCGTATCCACCAGCAAATGTTGATAATATACAAGCTGCAAGGTATGCGCAACTAAAATCCGTCGACGATAATAAACTTAACAAGGCTGGCGACACAATGGCAGGTAATCTTGTGATGAGCAATAACTCAAAAATAACTGGATTACCGACAACTCAAAACCAGCTGATGATACTGATGCTATTAGTTACGCTCAGTTAAAAAAGGAACTCACCCCATATTTTAAACGATCCGGTGGACGTCAGGTAACATAAATATGAGAGACAAAAAAATAACAACAACATATGTTCCAGTTAACCCTGATGATGTGACAAATAAAGCGTACGTTGACAGTGTATCTAGTGGTGGTATACAACGAACCAAAGACAATGTTGGGTATATTCCAACACTTTTTAAGGCAACTGATAACCGAGTTGTGTTTGAGGTAAGTGCATTATCATATTATCCTGAAAATTATCCTTATAACGCTTTCTCTGATAGATATGAATGGACTACCAACGGAGAAGTTGAAAATGTTTGGATTAAAATGAAATGTCCCATTGCAGTTGCTATTTGGCAATTTCATTTGCGAGGTCGATTAAACTCTAGTATTGGTCGAATTTATAATTGGCGATTGGAAGGATCAAACAATGATATCGACTGGGTAATATTATACAGTACAACAGACACTTATATTTCAACAATATTTTACAATTCCGACAGAAAATACTGTCAACAAGTACTTGTATTTCCGAGTTTATGTTATCTCTGCCGACCATCCGTTTCCAGGATTGACAACATTTCAAATATACACACTTGATGATCAGATTTAATCTAACGTTGTAAAATAAATGTCACAATTATTTACAATCATTGCAAGAGATTTTAATGATAATGTTTTTAACCCCAAAATAGATGTTGGGGACAAATCGCTATCAGCACGTGTGACAAATACTAGGAAAATTTTTCATTTCCAATGATAAACTCTCCATTGTCAGAAGAAGAAAAAAACTTTTATTCTCGTTATGCATATGCGAGGATCACAACTACTTAAAGCAATAAAAGACTTTGATATTATAGACAGTTACTGTCATCCTGATGATTGTATAGAAGAAAATATACAAATTGGAATCCTGCTAAAAAAAATATTGCTCGAGCTTAATTTTGAAAATCTAGATTTGATAATAAAATCAAACTTAATAAAAGAACGAGCTTATGGTGAAATAGTAAAGGAAAATGAATGTGTGAACGATAGCCATGATGACCTCGATAAACTAGCGGAATCTAAGATAACAAGAATAAAAAGGAACAAGGAGTTATACAATAGTTTTTCAAAACAATTTTTTTTTTAGACATCTCGGCATGTACTACTACGACAAGGAAACCCTAGTCAAAGTTGCTAGAATGACGCCGGATACGGAGTTAATTATAAAAGCATATTCAAACGCACTTCTATCAATGATGCGTAAAACAACCCAAGAATTTGATCCAATTATTGTTAACAAATCTCTAGCGATAATCAAAGATTTCGACAATGAAATTAGTAATTTCAGCAATGATGAGCGAGAAAAGTTTTTTGAGGAAGTCAATCGAACAACATTTGGTGTAGGGATTGGTTCTTATTACGACATAGGCAAAGAACATGATGTTCCACTTCCATCACTCCAACGCTCTAGACAATTATCATTGCGAAATTATTACAATGAAGTCGAGAAAATGTTCACAAAACAATACAAAAAGTTATGGCTTAGAGTGAATACTTTTATTCAAATTACCTTTCTTGAACGAAAATAACTCCAAAAATTAATGCTGATAAATTTCGTAGTCGCATATGCAATTACCAGACAATATCTTGTCCTCAAAAATTATACTTTGAATCAAATAAGATTTGTACTTCGGTTTATTGATGAAACAGAAAGAGAATACGGTAATTTAGTAAATAAAACAGATTTTTATGAACGTGAAGTAGAAAATGCGTTTGATTCCTATAGTTGGTTAAAGAAAAATGAGGTATTGACAGATGAACGATATAAGAATACTTCGTCAGATGTTTATGACAAGTACAGAGATTTTATAGCTGATCCTAACAATAATAAGTTTCGTGAGTTTCTTGATTCGATAATTGGTGCTAGAGTTTTTACTATCGTGTAAAGACTGTAAACAAATATTGTATAATGAATAAACAGATCATCGATTTCAATCATATTTCAGAAGAAAATCCAAAACAAGATGTTGACGCTCTAATGCAATATTACAGATATTATCATAAAAACCTTTGGTGTGTAAACAATGTTACAAGTGTTACAGTAGAATACTTCGAGTAATATCATATTTACCATTGCTGATGACAACCTCTGGTATAATTTCAAGTGGAGCATTATTAAACCCGTTTTTATTAATAATATCTGGTGTTGGTGTTTCTCTTTCAACGGCGTGTAAAAAAATTGAGCCTTGACTTGAGACTAAAAAACTTGCTTGTAAAACAGCTAGTATCACTTATAAAACATTACTCGCTCAGATACGATCTTTTTTGCGAGGTGTAAAATATCATATGGACGACTTAATAAGAGAGTTCCGTATTATTGACAGTATGTTAACAGATATTCTGCCAATGAGAGTTAGCAAGTATGAAAATAATTATCAAACAAAATATGATGATGACAGGATATAAAATTTTGTCTAAACTTAAGAAATAAAATAATCTCAAACAAATGTTTCGCTTACCTGCTCACGTACAGATCCACTTGCAGAATGAACACGAAGAAAATTTTTATCTAATATTGATAAATAGTAGTAGAGAAATGTAAGTGTTTCTAGATCAGAGACCCCCTTACCCCGACAAAACATATTTTGTCAGAAAAGCCTTCATCATTTTAAGCTAGAAAAGGCTGCTGAAGAAAATGTCAACATAGAAGGGTTTAGGAGGGGAAAGGGGGTCTCTGAGCTAGAAACCTTATATTTCTTTACTACTTATATGACACTTTTCATATATGACACACGTATAATGAATTATTACTACGTTATAATTGACGTCAATATGTTGATAAGAAAACGTGTATGGACCGAGTCATCCGAATATATTTTAGAATCGTTTCGCTACAGTTTTCTGCGGTCTCTTCAAATAAAATCAGTATTTTTCGTCATGCGATAAATAGAATCTTACATGAAATCTGTGTAACTTGTGTAAGATCCGCCTTCTTTCATACGTTGATATTAAAGTATCTCAATAATAAAATTAATTTACCAATTTTGATATTTCAAAATTCTAAATGAAATAAACTTAAGAGTAGTAACACAAGGTCTTTTTACTGGCATTATCTTTGTTACTATATATAATAAAATTTAAAAAAATAGCAAAATAGACGGAAAGCTATTGTATATTTTCATGCTGATATTATCATAATATTAAATCTTTATTTGCAATATGAAAGTAGAACATAGCAATTGCATTACAATAGAACAGTGGGATAGCTAACTCCAGCTTGTACATTAGGTACGGATCGTTAGGTTTCTTGTCTGAGAGCAAATTTAACTCTGCTATGTCTTTGACCGCACTGCTTAACCATTTTTCCAGTCCCCTTGTTATATACTGTCTTTGATATGTCATATACTTGTGGTACAGTAACCTGCTAAATATTACGTTTGTACATATATGCATGAAAATACAAGTGCAATACAAAGCCACAGCATCGCGCACCACCTCAGATGGCAACAAACGGATAAGACGGTGGCTAGTCACTGCGTAGAAGGAGCGTGCCACAAATTTCCTTTTTAAGAAACAAATATTCCTCTGCTCGAAACGTGATTCAATGATATCGTTTTCTCTCTAAATGACATCTCGTCTTTGATAAATAAGAGGACAATCCAAGAGATCTGCTCGCAGGAATCGCTGGCAGCACCGTTGTACTTTCGTGTTATAACTCACAAGCTGGTGCCGACACGTGGTTGACATTGATAAGCTTAGAAAAGGCCGTCTTAGTCATGCTGGACTCCAGAAACAAATATACAATGGTCGAGCTGGCAAAGCGTAGTGGTTTCCTCGAACATTTTAGCAAACGTTCAAGGCAGGGCATCCATATCAGAAATACTCGCATGTTTTAATTTTCCCTCGAACCCACGCCCTATCGCACGCTTTGCTAATGCATATGGTCTGGCAAATGCTAATAATGTAATTGATGTTCCTTAAATGCCGCTTCAAAAGGTTCACCTGCAAACAGGTTCATTCCACAGCTGCGACGGTCACCGCTAATGACGCCGTATGGCTGAAAATTATCAACATTGGGTGGAACAAAATATCCCAAATGACTAACATAACATGCCATTTTGTATTTTGAGCGCAGCGTCCATCATAATGTATATGTACGAGTTCAACACGCCTACTGCCTGTGATATTTCTTCGATTTGCAGCGTTACACCTTACCTTCCTTCTCGTTTCCACTGTGCCTTCCTGACCTGTGAGAGTGTGGTCTTCCGTTGACCTGGTTTTGATGACAAATGAAATCTTGTTTTGATAAAATTCACAAATGCCTATCGACGGCAATTATACGTCCGTGCTAGATTCCCTTGCGATTCTTTTCAAAGCCTCTTTTCAATGTGATATCGCTCCTCTGCCCCGAGGCATGGACCTGTTTGGGGCATCATCGATGGTTACCGACACTTCCTTGACAAGGGGGTTGTAAAGATGTTCATTATTGAGTGCGAGATCCGCGGTTGATTATCGCTGTATACCTTTCACAGGCAAGTCCTCGAAGAATATGACTATCACCTTTATACTTTTCGCAGCTGAGTCGAGGTTAATGTTTCACGTGGTGTCGCTCTTGTTAATAACATCCTACGGTGGCACAGCACTCTGATGTACAATATACCCACTTTTCCCCATGTACTGCTGCCGGATCTGGTGTAAGAACTCTAAAATATTCCCAACGTTGAACTCCAACGAGATACCGCTGTTGGTGAAGCACTCCCCTCTGTTAGTACCCAGGATCACTCTGCCATAGTCATTGGTGAGCTGATCTGAGAATCCCGACCGGTATTATGGAATGTCGTGATTTAGCAGCCTGAAATCGAGCTGCACAAAGAGCGATTCCTAAACGCTTCAACGGTAGACTTATACGGCTGGGTGCAGACAGCCTTACTGCCAACATCAACACATGTTTTAGCAGCGGTTTCATTCTGGACTACATGGAAGAACGGGTTTGGTCTCTCTTTTTGTGTCGGCCAGAGATCTTTGTAAGCACCCCAATTGTCAGCATTTTCATTGGTGACCAAATCATTTCCTACGAGTTTTAAATTTATCTTCTTGACGATGGTCCGAAACAGCTTATTCAAAATTGTACTGTTAGCGTCCGCCTGATCTCTTGTGCCGCCGCTTAAAGCAATTGTGAATGCCACCCTAAGCGGTGCCGGACACAATAATATCGTTGGCAATGAGTTTGGAGAATCTGACAGTAAGCATCTGGTTTTGATCTATGGTGTTTGGCTTCTCGGTATCAGCAATATAAATCAGGTTTCCTTTTTATCGAGCACTGCGGAGGGTAAGGAATATATCGAGATTCTTTCTGCATTGAGACACCCACGCGATTATATTGGCTTTCATGTGCAATCTCCTCAATAAACCAATATATTTTCTGCTGCATAAGGCGAAGATCGTGGCTTCAGGCGGCTTTGATATGCGTTAAGATTCTAGATCTAACAATATGTAACATCACAAAATGAAATCAGCAATTTACGTCAGATTAAGAAATTATTTATTTCCCTACACAAAAAGATGAAAATTCGAAAGACATTTACAATATTGGGAATTAAATCCCAAAAAAACCCAATCGTCACACCAGATTCAAAATTCAGTCAAAATGTGATAATGTAAGATAATACTTCAAAAGGTTACCCAGGAAATATTCAAAATCAAATAAGTTATACAAAACTATTCGGTCGTTACAAACTGGAAGACTTGAAGGGAGAAGATACAGTAGGTGCGTTTAAGAGCAAGAGTTCATGGCAAAAAAGAACAAGCATGTACTCGTTAAATGGCTGGATATGATGAATCTTTTAACAGTAAGGAATCAACAGAAAACAGGTAATTAGTGACATTCATTATAGAAGAAATAACAACAAAAAAAACCCCCCTAGAACATTAGGTTGATTTAAACCTATGTTAAAGACAAGGGTGTAAGCCAATAGAAAGAAAGAGCCCACAGAATGCTCCAATAGATTTTGAACAAGATAATGGCAATGAAAGCCCAAATGGTAGTAGATACGATCATCAGGACATTCAAACTGCTCTCAGGTTTCATTCAATTAAGTATTATCAGAGACTCGCGCAACTTATCAATCAACTACGCATTTTCCTGTATAAAATATTTACCATGAACAATTTTAAATCATCCATCAAACCCTCAATCAGTAATAATTATTACAAGACTGATCATAATTTGTTTATTGAGGAGAGGTTTAACATCATGAAGCAAAAACCGGTACTCCATTAATAGACGAAACTCGATTTTGTCAGGCATTCTGTAGCAATGTGAAATTTAGCTATTAAAATAAATGGATAATTGATGACTCAGCAGTTATAAAATGTCATAGACAAATGATGGTGGAAGAAAAACTGTAGAGATAAAGTAAAACAAGTGAGATTAATATGATCTTAAAAGAAAATAATATTTGAGATTAAAAGCAACAGATAATTACATATGAGTGTAAAAACAGTAAATGAAGGATCGATGCGTTTGCACAAGGAAAGTCCAATCCACATAAGAGGCTCCATTGGTTATATCGTGTTGAAAAAGTTCCTTTGTCTTAATGTTGTGCATTCTGCTCATTTGGATTGATCAGAATATCTTATTCACTGTATTTTGGTCAAGTTTAATGTTCAATTTATTGGGTCTTATTCTGACTCACATTGAAGGAAAATCTTTCTTAAAAAAGTGTCCATACTCATTGATGTAAAGATGTTAAGCACTTTTTGCTCAAAATGTGTCATTTTTTAATGAATGGATTGTGTTTCCATACTGAGTCTATTGTACTTTGATACTATAGAGAAGTAGGTTCCTGTCCAACTTGGATAGTAACTTGCGTGATGTTTGTTAGTGAATAGGGAGGCGGCAAAGAAACGTCTATGGGTCAGGAAACTGCATAATACTAGAGAATATTTCCTGTTGATAAAATGGATGTTATGGCACATAAAGAATACACTACTGATTGGACATATATCGATCTGCAAGACAGTAATGACCTGACGGACGAAGGTATTTCGGGGTTAATTCAAAGCATCGGATCATATAAATTATGCAAATTGAGCGCACATGTTTAAAAACAGAACATATATTATTCAGTCGGTCTCTAAGGTAGCAGAGAGTTTTATAACGTTCATCGAGCTACTAATTCTAAGACAACACAGTTAGTACACAGATGAAAGCATGCAGGTAGAACTGAAAGAGTAGCTAAACGGACCCAAACGTGAAATATAAATATACTGTTGAAGATGACAGTTCAAAATTATCCCAACATTCAGCCAATTTATTCATGCATTTATTTTATTTTTTAAAAGGTTGGGTATATTTAGAAAGCAAGAAGAGGTTATGCTTCATATGCACTTACACTTTCTTCTTTTAGACACTTCTTGTAGAAGTCTATAAATGGAAATGTTTTAATGTCGCACTCGATTTTAATTATTTTTCAACACTGATAAAATTCTCCAACGAGCGAATGACGCTAACATGTTGTTTTTGTGATTGTGGTATCCATATGTATAATATTCATTATAGTACTCCATATTTTCTGATTTTCTGTTGTATTCAGATTTATACAATTTACATTTATTTTATTTATTATGCAAGTCATTTAGGAATTCTCTTCACAACATTCTGAACAAGATGTCCTCCCAAAAATGAAACTTATTAACTCGATTTACCAGGCAGCATTTAAATCTATTCTCACCGGTAAAAACAGAATGCTTTTGAATACATTACTGATCGGTAAATAACCCACCATCAGCAACAAACATTAAATAAATCGCAATGCGTTGGTCACCTTTCCCCCCGCCAGACAGATATTGCTTTAGACACAATAAACATCTGCATTTCTTCAACCTTTGCACTAATCTTTTACGCTGTGGTACAGCCCCTGAATTTACGGTCCTACGGTTGTCGTCAACCGCCGCTACCGTGTTTCAGGTCAAAGTAATTGGAAATGCCAACAGAGAAGTGCCGGGCACAGTGACATCGTTGGTACCGGAATGGGGACATTCTGACAATAAGCACTTGGTTATGGTTTATGGTACATGGGGTATTGGTTGTGACAACAATGTTCTCCGCTCTCTTTACACCGAGCACGCTGCGGTGGCAGTGGAATGGATTGAGTTTATTTTTACGACTCTATGGTATTAAACTATGCAATAGAAAAGGGCAAAAAGCAATAAGCTTTGTAAAATGCAACAGAAAATTTGTTTTTTTAGAATATAAAGTGAAAAATGTAAAAGAAATTACGGTGTTGCGAATTAAATCCCAAATAGTCCAATAATACAAGTCCTAATGATTAAAGTTCTCAATAAACGTTAGTGGTATTCCAAAATAAACCCAATGCTGGAGGTTTTGATGTGCCTCTGATGGTCTTTATTGTAATGACGTGCCAACAGTCTTTTGTTGAATCACAATATTACAATCCAAGAATATATTTTTATTTGTATTTCACTATAAATCCAAGTCTCTATTTTCATGAATGTTAATTTTAAGCAATTTGTATTTCCAGAGAAGAATAACTTAAATAAACAATTTGAACAAATAAATTTCAGCCCATATGAAATATTGGACACAACAATAATGCAATTGATTCCTCTCAGATGTCACAGCACGAATGAATAATCTCTAAATAAAGAAGATAATATTGCCCTGTACTTGATTTCAGGTCTAGATCAGCATTTTCTATTAAAAGCTTTTACCTAATGGCAACTTTCAATCCGGAAAGTTCCAAATGTTTACAAGATAAAATCTTGGTTATAATTAGAAGGTCAGTTACTAAAATTATAATATAAAATGTGGTAAACAACATGTAGACCCGGCATTTCATGCGGGATTTCCAATTTCCATAAACAACAGTATAAGCTCCTAAAAGTTTTGGTCCAACCATAGAGGGGTGAGCCTGATTTCAAAACAACCGTATAATGACACTCAGCCCTTGGGGATGGGGTGGAGTGATGGGCTGGGCTCAAAATAACTTTTTAACGTTCCCTGAGATTATTGGACTACGGTGGTGGTGGTGGTGGTGGTGGTGGTGGTGATGTAATGATGTAAATTAGCATTTTACATCTACCAGCCGTATGAAACGGCAGAACTACAAAATAGCGGGAGCACGGTTATTACAGTAAAATGTGGATAATATGCTTATGATTAAATTTAAATGCAGCTGAGGAAAGTGTGGAGATAGAAAATTGCTTATA